>CAKNXH010051822.1:9815-25308 GCA_932178445.1 Andricus quercusramuli | reverse complement strand
GCTTAATGGTATAATAATTTGTGATGCGTATTTAACTTAGGGTGAGTGAGTGAGATGGTTATGTTCTTTTCCCTAATTGATCGTGATTTTCCCTGGAGATTGGTGATTGGTCGTTCTTTTTGGCGCTCAGTTATTGGACGTTACAATCGAGAGTTACTTAGTTATGAGTAGGCATAAGGCTGGCGTCTCATGTGGGCAGAAAACGTCGGCGTAAAGCAGAAGCTCATGAGAGTGAAAGAGACAAATAGTCCGTCTTTTTCACTCTTATGAGTTTCTGCTTTACGCCGGCGCTTCCTGCCCACATGGGACTGCACCTTAAGGCTTTCAGTTTTAATTTCAATCCAGTTATATTCAGTTTTAGGTATAGACTCGTAGATCGCTGAGAAAAGTCTTTCCGATGACTCTCAACTATGTTTTGTAAATTTACAAGAATTGATAATTATTTAAACAATTTAGATTACAAAATTTTAAGTTTGTCTATTTTTCAACGAATAGGCTCAATTTTGTAGAGAATTAGATAAGAATATCTTTCCGGTGATGTTTCTATAATGCTCTGCAAATTTCAAAGAATTAATTATTAATTAAACAATTTTGATAAACAAATTGAGATTACTTAGTGATAATGCTCTTTAAATTTAAAAGAATTAATTATTATTTAAACAATTTTGATAAACAAATTGAGAGTTTGACCATTTTTCAACGAGTAGGCACAATTTGTTTACGGAATCAATAAAAAATGTTTTTTAAATAACTCTTTCCTATGTATGATACTTCGGAGATTTACAATAATTATTAATTATTTAAACATGTTTATCAACATAAGCAGAATGTAGCTATTTTTTAATGAATAAGCACAATTTGTTTACGGAGTCAACTAACATTGTCTTTCCGATGACTCTTTACTATGTTTTGTAAATTTACAAGAATTAATAATTATTTAAACAATTTAGATTTAAAAATTTAGAGTTTGGCTATTTTTTAACGAATAGGCTCAATTTTGTACAGAATTAGATAGAATATCTTTCCGGTGATATATTTCTATAATGCTCTGCAAATTGCAAAGAATCAATTATTATTTAAACAATTTTTATAAACAAATTGAGAGTTTGACCATTTTTCAACGAGTAGGTTCAATTTGTTTACGGAATCAATAGTATGTTTTTCCGAAGACTCTTTTTCTATGTTTCTTCACAAATTCTGATTTTGGCTATTTTCAATGAATAAGCTAACTTTTTTTATAGAATTAACCAAGAATATCTTTCCGATTACTTTTTTCCTATAATGCTATAAAAAATTTTTATGATGACCCTTTTCTATGTTGTTTTGTAAAGGACCCCGTACACATCTATGGAAAATATGGTCCCGGTCAAATTGGCTGAAACCGTGGTATAATGTAGTTTATAATATCCTGATCAAATAAAGTCCTGAGACACTAGGTCCAAAAAACGCCAGGTTTCGAGATAGGAGGGACCAAATGTCACTTTGCATGGACGCGAGAGGAGTTTCACGGACCCTCGAGGACATGATATAAAATTACATGTCACATGACATGGAATGCCATAACATGACAGGTCACATGACATGTAACATGAAACATGACATGACAGATCACATGACATGTAACATGAAGCATGACATGACATGATACATGAGATGACATAACGTATGACATTACATGACGCATGACATGACATGACATGTCACATGGCGTGACCCAAGACGTGACACAAATGACACAAGAAATGACACAAGACAAAACACAAGACAAGACACAAGACAAGACACAAGACAAGACACAAGACACGACACAAAACAAGACACATGACATGCCACTTGACACGCGAGATGGCATGAGATGACATGACATGTTACTTGAAACATGAGATGAGATGACATGACATGAAACGACATAGCGTGATATGAAATGCCATGACATCACAGCATATGACATATGACACATGACATGGCATGGCACATAACACGACATGACTTGAGATGTCATGTCCTTTCATGTTCCATGTACTATGTCATGCCATGTGCCATATGCCATGTTATGTCATGTGTTATATGTCATGTGTCATATGTCATGTATCATATTACATATTATATCATGTGTTATATGTCATGTATCATGTTCCATGTGTCATGTGTGGCATGACACGAGACATGATATGACGCAAAATGGCAAGATATGACATTACACATGGCACGACATGATACATGACATAGCACATAACACGAAATAACATGAAATGTCATTTCGCGTGTCATGTGTAATGTCATGTCATGTGTCATATCATCTGTCATGACATGTGTCACGTCATGTCATGTGTCATGTCATGTCATTTGTTATGCTATGTGACATGTCATGCGTCATATCATGTCATGTCACGTGTCATGTGTCATGTAATGTGTCATCTCATGTGTCATGGCATGCCATGTCATGTGACATGTCATTTCATGACATGTCCTCGAGGGTCCATGAAACTCCTCTCGCGTCCATGAAAAGTGACATTTGGTCCATTCTATCTCGAAACCTAGCGTTTCTTGGACCCAGTGTCTAAGGACTTTATTTGATCAGGATATTATAAACTACATTATACCACAGTTTCAGCCAATTTGACCGGGACCATATTTTCCATAGATGTGTGCGGGGTCTTTACAAGAATTAATAATAATTTAAACAATGTTCATAAACAAATTCAGTGTTTTGCTATATTTTAACAAATAGGCTACTCTTTTTACGGAATTAACTAAGAATATCATTCCGATGGTTTTTTTGTATGATGCTTTGCCAATTTCAAAGAATTATTAATTATTTAAACAATTTTCAGAAAGAAATTATGAGCATGGTCTTTTTTCAACGAATAGGATGAATTAGTTCAGGGTATCAAGGAAGAATGTAATTCGAATAACTATTTTCTACTATACTTTGCAAATATATAATAATTATTCATTATTTCATCAATTTTCATGAACATATTCAGAGTTTGGCTGTTTTTCAAAGAATAGGCACAATTCGTTTACGGAGTCAACTAAGAATATCTTTCCGATGACTGACTTCTATATTGCTTTGTAAATTTACAATAATTATTAAAAATGTAAACAATTTCCATGAGAAATTCTGAATTTGGCTATTTTTCAGCGAATAGGCTCACCTTTTTTGCAGAATTAACCAACAATATCTTTCCGAACAATTTAAACAATTTTCATAAAAAATTCAGAATTTGGCTATTTTTCAGCGAATAGGCTCAGGTTTTTGCAGAATTAACTAAGAATATCTTTCTGATGCTTTTTCTATGATGCTTTGTAGATTTACAATAATTATTAATTATTTCAACAAATTAAGAGTTCGGACATTTTTCAATGAATGGGCTCAGTCTGTTTATGGGATCACTAAGAATCTATTTCCAGTAACTCTTTTCTACGGTAATTTGCAAATTTACAATAATTATTAATTATTCAAACATTTTAAATTTGAAAATTTATAATTTGTCTAGTTTTCAACGAATAGGCTCAATTTTGTATAGAATTAGATAAGAATATCTTTCCGGTCATATGTTTCTATAATGCTCTGCAAATTTTAAAGAATTAATTATTATTTAAACAATTTTCATAAACAAATTGAGGGTTCTACCATTTTTCAACGAGTAGGTTCAATTTGTTTACGTTGCACTTTTGCAATAATTATTATTTATTCAAACAGTTTTCATAAACATAATTAGAGTTTGGGTATTTTTCAAGGAATAGAAACAATTTGTTCACGGATTCAACTAACAATGTCTTTCTGATGACTCTATTCTATGTTGCTTTGTCAATTTACAAGAATTATTAATTATTTAAACAATTCAAATGAACAAATTCAGAGTTTGGTTATTTATCAACCAACAGGCTACATTTTCTCAGAGAATTAATCAACTAAGAATATATTATCGATAACTTTTTTATGTGATACTTTTTGAATTCACAAGTATTATTAATTATTTGAAGAATTTTTATCAGCAAATCGGAGGCAACTAAGAATGTCTTTTCGAAGACTATTTCCTAACATACTTCGCAAATTTATAATAATTATTAATCATTTAAATAATTTTCATAAACATTCAGAGTTTGTTTACTTTCAAATAAGAATTTCGTACATTACTTTCCACATTCACAATAATTATTCATTATTTAAATATTTTTCATAAACATATTCAAAGTTTGGGTATTTTTCAGAAGGAATTCCTTTTGAAAGGAAAAAGTTGACTCCTTACGGAGTCAACTAAGATTGTCTTTCCGATGCTCTTTTCTATGTTGTTTTATAAATTCACAAGAAAATTTAAATATTTAAACAAACATAAGAAAAATCAGAATTTGGTTATTTTACAACGAATATTTTTTTATATATTATTAATATTATTTTTCTTATTTTCAACGAATTTTTCTACAGAATTAACTAAGAATATCTTTCCGATGACCTCCAGCTCGACATTAATTAAAACCGAGGTTAAAACGTTAGCGAATACACAACACTGTCGTACACGTCTCAGAAGGTCATCCATCCGAGTGCTATGCACGCTGGAAATGGCTTGACATCTGGACTCTTCTCGAGTCGAGATTATTTACTGTGTATTACTATGAAAATTTGTATGCGCCGACATTTTATAGGTTTTTTTCCAAAGTTGCATGAAAATGTTTAGAGTTGCAAAGTTATTCATTCTGCATCGTGAGAGGGTATCCATGCGAAGCCGTGTACAAATCAAAATTATTGAAGTAAAAATTAATTTCATGGTATTTTATTGAACTTCATTTCCAAATAAAATAATTAAATGTAAACAAGTTGGTCGCGCGCGGAGCGCGCGTATGATGCTCTAGTGCAAATTAAAATCGAAGATAATGAAGTTGAAAGCTCACAAAACTTTCCGTCAAGGAATCTTGAGCTTAGTTTTGGCATAATTTTTAAAGTTTGATATTTATATGCGTATCTGTCGTTCATCACATTATATTTTAATAGTTTTATGTAGCTAAGAGAAAAACAGTTACGATTTCGCAGTTGTTTTTGTCTTGGAAAACATTTTAAGATGATTAATATTCTAGTGTTAATTATTACTATAATATGTTTTCAATTCGGATTGAACTAACTTGTTTTTTAATCGGACCTAATACAAAAAAAAAATAATTTGCAAAAAAAATAAGTTACATTATCAAACAAAGTGACGAATTTTCAACTAGAATAATGATCAACTGGAATAGTTGAATTTTAAACCACGAAGATGAATTTTCAACTAAAATGATCAACAAAGAAGATGAATTTTGAGATAAATTGATGGAATATTCAACTGCAATAGTTATATTTTCAGTTGAAAAAAATTAATTTTCAACGGAAGAGTTTGATTTTTAATTAAGTAATAAAATTTTCATTACGAAAAAAATGAATTCGGAATGAAAAATGTAGTAATTAAGATTTCATCCAGAAAAGATTTTACTTTTTAGTCAAAAACACTTGAATAGGTAAAGTTTCAGTTAAAAAATAATTACAAACAAAAAAAAACGAGATTTCAACAAAATAGTTAAATACAGCAATTTAAAGCTATTTTTGCAAATGTAGAATCAGTCTTATTCCATTTTTTATCGCAGGAAGATGAATCCTGAAAGAAAAATGTAGTAGTTGATGTTTCAACCTAAAAATATTCTAATTCGAAATCAAAAACAGTTGAATTCAACCAAAAAAAGAATTTTCAAAATGAGTTGATTGTTCTACTAAATAATATTTTTCAGTCAAGCGAGAGAGAGTGAAAGTTGCAAACAAATTGTTGAATTTTCGAGCAAAAAGATGAATTTTCAAACAAAAAGATTAATTTTCTACCAAAAAGAAAGAATTTTTAACAAACTGAATGAATTTTCAACCAGACACTTGAATTTGTAACCAGATACTTGAATTTTCAACTAAAAACGATAAATTCTCAACCAAAAATAGAATAGTCAAATTTTCAGTTAGGAAAATTAATTTCAAAAAAAAAAAAAAAAAAAAGAATTTTCAACAACATAGTGAGTCTTGGCTCAACTACCGTCGCGAAAGGTTGTGTTTACGACGAGCGATCATAGTGCGAGTGTTCCGAAAATTTTGACGATTCAAACCCAAGTGAAATTTAAAGTGTTTGTGTCTGTGAATTACAATCCCCACAACGTATAACATTCGTTGAAAACTCAGGAGGTGCTCAATTGCACTCCCCCACCAAAATGCAACACGCGTCCTCAAGTCTACAAGATCACCCTACCATTCTCAATCCTAACATGACACCTACCAACTCCTCCAACAAAAAATACTACGCGTCCGCCACTTCTGCAATTTTTCCTAAAAAAGAACAAGGTTTACTAATTGAAGCCTGTGAAGGCATAGAATTAAAAGCATACGTTAAGGCCCTCGGTACCCTTACCAAAAGTGAAAACATAAGATTTGCTTCTAAGATTTCTAATGGTAGAATCTGTCTCTTCCTCTCTAGCAAGGAAATTGTAAGAGACCTCACCGAAAACCATAAAGACATCCTAGTCGAAAACCAGCTTTTGGCCATGCGACCACTAATTAGCCCATTGAAAAGAGTCATTCTCTCAAATGTTTCACCAGTGATGAGATAATTGAAGAAGAACTCCAGAAAAAGGAAACTAAGCTATCTTCCAAAATAACCTTCTTAAGAGCAGGCATTGCTGAAGAAGGATTCTCCCACGTACTCAGTTTCCGTCGACAAATGTATATCCAACCTGAAGAAGTAAATCGATTACCAGAATCAATGCTTATTCAGTACGAAGACACCGCTTATCGAATCTTCCTCGCCTCGGAAAGTACCACCTGCTTTATTTGTAAACAAGCCGGACACCTCGCTAAACACTGCATATCCAACAATAACAACAATCAACAAACCAATGATATAGATCCCTACCAAAACAATACCGATAATCAACCTAATCCAGTAATTGAAACATCTCACTTGGAATTTCCTAATCTAAATCCGAGCCAATACGCATCCAAACGTGCTCTTTCTTCATCCAACATATCAGACGTCACTCCTACTGATACTCCTACTATCCCAACACGTGAACCGACAGATAATCCACCCCGATCCCAGAACGGTAGGAAATCGGAAAAACCTAAAACAACCGAAAACACTAAAAAACCGACTGACTTTCATCATTTGCTTTTCCCCGCAAAAGAAACATTAGAAAACAAACCTTCAGAATACATTTTGAACTTCGAACAACTTAAACTACTTTTTGAAAATTGCAGAGGAGCCCAAAATATAACCCCCATAGTCAGAGACTACACCGAAAATTTCTCAGAACTAATATCGACACTAGAGAGATTATACCCTTTATTATTAGAGCGAAAAATCAAAATGGCATTCACCAGACTAATAAACAAACTCAAACAAAAACAACAACCTGGATCCCAAGCCGAAGACATCGAATCGATGATTGATTCTTCAGACGAAAATTATGACTAAACATGGGCAATGAAAATTCTTCAATGGAATCTTAACGGGTTTCGAACCCATATCCGAGAATTACAGATTATAATAAAAGAACATAATCCTACAATAATTTCTTCGCAAGAAACCAACTTTAGCAACAATTCATTTGGCGACATCCGGGGTTACAACAAACTAAATAAAAATCGAGTCGATTTCAGACACGCAAGTGGAGGAGTATCGACCTACATTAAAATCGGAATTGAATGTAACGAAATTCCACTACAAACAAATCTTGAAGCAGTTGCAATCAAAATAACTACACCCGTATCAATCTGTTTATGCAATATCTACTTACCCAACAGCTACGAATTCGAAGAAACTGAAATAAATAACCTAATTACTCAACTGCCAAAACCTTTTATACTTTTAGGAGATTTCAACGCCCATAACACTCTGTGGGGCAGCCCAAAAACAAATACAAGAGGGAAAAAATTGGAAATGTGATTGATAACCACGATCTCTTTATACTTAACAATGGATCTCCAACCCATCACAATATCGCTCACGGGACCTTTAGTGCAATCGACGTTTCTCTGTGTAGCCTACAAATCGCACCGAAACTCCAATGGGATACCTTGACAGAACTTCACGATAGTGATCACTTCCCTATTAAAATCACGTTTCCTAGTTCCGAATCTAATATAACTAAATCGCCCAAATGGAACTTAAAAAAAGCTAACTGGGCACTATTTCAAGAGATCCTAGATATTGAAATTAATCAACTCGAAAACAATTTTCTAATAAGTGACTCTCCAATCGACGATATCGTTTCTAAGTTTACCTCTCTAATTAATAAAACAGCTGAAATTGCAGTAGGAAAAATCACAATTAAATCAACAAAAAACCACCCTCCATGGTGGAACGAAGCATGTCAAAAAGCAAGGGAAGCAAAAAACCACGCATTCAACAGGCTGAAAAAACAAGATACCCTCGAAAATAAAATTGAATTTAAAAAATTAAGAGCTACAGCCCGTCGTACTTATATACAGAATGGCAGGGAAACATGGATCGAATAATTATCAACTCTTAACAACCAAGTCTCCACGTCAACAATCTGGAACAAAGTCATGAAAGTCATGGGGACCAAAGGGAACACAAGGATAGTAGGATTGAAAAATCCAGATGGAACCATTACAACCGATTCCAAAGAAATGGCCAACCTGATAGGAAAAGAATTCGCAAAAAACTCCAGCAATGATAACTTTCACCCTTCCTTCAGAAGACACAAAGAAACCGAAGAATCTAAATCCACAAACAAAAACTGCTCCAGCAACACAACCTTCCCTGAAATCAATCAAGATATAACCATTGAAGAACTCAAATCTTCAATCCAGAAATCAAATGGTACAAGCCCAGGGCCAGACGAAATACCCTACGCCTTCCTCCAAAACCTTCCGCCGATTGGCGAACAATACCTTTTATCAATCTTCAAGCATATCTGGAAAAAACAAACCTTTCCTTCCATTTGGAGAGAAGCCATAGTAGTTCCTATCCCAAAATCCCGAAAAGATTCCTCGCAAGCTACAAATTACCGCCCAATCTCTCTTACATGCACTATGTGCAAGCTCTTCGAAAAGATAGTCAATGACAGATTACGTTGGTACCTAGAAAAAAAAACAATTTTTTGCCCCACAACAAAGTGGATTCAGGCACAAAAGATCTACCCTTGACCCTCTCATCCAACTTCAGACCAACATCAGCCAAGCCTTCAATAACAAACAACATCTCATAGCTGTGTGTCTTGATATTGAAAAAGCATATGAAATGTCTTGGAAAAAAAGAATAGTTAATATCCTAGAAGAAGAAGGAATAGATGGAAACCTTCTAGCTTTTATTAAAAACTTCTTCAATGAACGAAGCATTTTGGTTCGCGTGAATGGAGGCCTATCTGACAAGTTCCAATTAGAAAATGGTGTACCCCAAGGTTCAGTAATAAGTGCAACGCTCTTCCTAATTTCAATTAATGACGTGATAAAAAACATACAAAAACCAGCAGGAGTCACCATTTTTGCTGACAATCTAACTATTTACTGCAAAGGAAAAAATTACGAAACAACCATAACTGCCCTTCAAAGAATCCTTAATCACTTATGGGATTGGTCACTCGAAAGTGGGTACAAATTTTCTCAATGCAAAACAGAATACATCATTTTCTCCCGAAGGAAAATACCGATATCTATCCCAAACCTACAACTTGATCAACACGACATCAAAAGAGTAAATCAGGTCAAGCTACTAGGCTTGATTTTCGATCCAAAACTGACATGGAGGCCTCACATTCTTAAATTAAAAGAAGACTGCAAAAAACGAATGAAAATTCTCAAAATCTTATCCTACAGAAACTGGGGAGCAGATTTAAATGTGCTTAAGCTTACATACAAAGCAATAATCCGCACAAAAATAGACTATGGATCAATAATATATAATTCGGTAAAACCCAGTACCCTCGCCTTACTGAACCCGATCCACAACACTGGCCTCAAGATCTGCTGTGGAGCTTACCACACCAGCCCAAACAAAAGCATCCGACAAGAAATTGACGAACCCCCTTTACACAACAGAAGACTGGAACTCACTTTAAAACAAGGAGTATCGATAGCGGCACATAAAAATAACCCAACCCATCAACTACTCTTCGAGGGAAAAAATAATAGCAACTACCAAGAGAAGCCAAACCTACCAAAACCAATCGGAATAATCCTCAAAAACTATTTAAACGAACTATCAACTCAAATGCCCCCTATCCAAATTAACCAAATTAGTGCAGATCCTCCATGGTGTATGAACATACCGGAAATCGATCTCAAACTTTCACAGTACAGGAAGGAAGAACTCCCTAACCAGCAGTGGATAGAACTCTTCGAAGAAATGAAAGAAAAGTACTTTAATTTCACTCTCATTTTCACTGACGGATCCAAGACAGAAACTGGAACTGGCAGTTCTATCTACACCAACAACCTAGAACTCTATTTCAGTTTACCCGAAAAGTGCAGTGTCTTTTCAGCCGAGATGGCTGCCCTAGTTAAAGCATATGAGACATGTGAATCCCTTCCCGGAAACAACTTCCTAATCTGTAGTGACTCTCTCAGTAGTCTCCAAAATATCCAAAAAAGAAACTGCCAGGACCTACGAATCCAAAGAATCCATAAACTTTACACTGAATGCAAACAAAACAACAAAAACATCATTGCCACATGGATTCCCTCTCACCAAGGTATCACAGGTAACGAACAGGCTGATCTTCTTGCAAAGTTCGCCACTACATTACTAATCGAAGAAGCAAATCTTTCCCTCCCCTTGTCTGATGCCAAACACTACTTTCAACAAGTAATCCATAAACATTGGAGAAAATCTCTTGAAAGTTATTTCCTATTAAGAAAATAAATCCTAACCATCCAACATGGAAGACCCTTAATAGAAAAGACCAAGTAGTTCTGACCCGACTTCGAATAGGCCACACAAAACTCACACATAAGCACATCCTTGAAAAATCCGATCCTCCCCAATGTGATCAATGCAACGTCACGATCAACGTAAAACATCTCATTATTGAGTGCAGGAAATACAGTGATACCCGACATAAATTAGGAATACGAGTCTCTCTTCAAGAAGCATTAGGACAGCCCACGCAAGCCGAAAAAACAGTCAAATTCTTAAAAGAAATCAATTTGTTTTCTCAGATTTAATCAAATTCTCTATATTAACAAATTTTTCCAAATAAGTTTTGCAATATTAACCATTTTTTCCTGACAGATGAATCTATCAAGATTGAACAATAATTGTACAATAGCATAAATCCATTTCTTAGCATAACTGTTCCCGTCGCTAAGAATTATTATTATCAAATTTTATATGGCAATGAAAAAAAAATTAGGCACGCTCCCGAAAAAATTCCCTGACATTTTAGGATTTTTCAAGTAATTTTATTTGCTACATCTTTGTTTTTAAATTTCCTGCAAAATAGAAATTGTGAACCAGAAAAAAGGCGCAGTAAAATTTTTTTTTTTTAACTAACCTGCATGATCAACTTTTTTAATGTTAAATTCTGGCCAGTCTTCCGGTGCAGTTGCTTTCCTTTTTATTAAATCATATAAATGGTGAACGAATGAAATTAACCAACTGATATGGTTTCTTGACAAATACGACATAATTTTGAACTTCTTACTGTAAAAGGAAGGTTAAAATTTACTTTTCAGTTACTCTATGGACATTCAATTGTCAATGACACTTCAAAAATTAAAATGTTCGAAGTAAATGAAATGATTCTGTTTCGGTTGATACGGACAGCTTTTATAATTAAAATTTGCCATACAGAAGATTGATATATGTCATCTAATTTCTTCTTATGTGGTGAAATTTTGAAATAAATCAAATCAGGTGTATGAAGATAAAGTGAGGTTGTGTATCAGAAAAACATTTAGTATTCTTACGTACCTTCGTAAAAATTGAGAAATATATCTGCCAACAGATTAAACTCAATTTCCTGCACTTGAGTTTTGTTTATAATGAAGTTTATAATAAAGTTAACAACAGTACCACAACGCCACTCTCTGTTCCCGTAACATGCACTAGGTGGCGTTTTAAAACAGGCAACCCGATATGGCACGACTCTGGGCCATGAAATTAGCCCTATCCGGGCCAGATCATGGCAGCCCGATTGGGGCCAGATTGGTAATAGGGAAAATATATGGCGACTTCTGCGAGGGTAATTCAGATTTAGAGAGTGCCAAGGTATAAAAAACATTTGGTCTTGTTGTCTTGAATGTGTTAAATATGTCTTCAAGACCATGATGTCCGGTTCCATCTCACCAGCTAGGCATTTGAGATTAGTAATCTGAAGAGTTTAAGTTGGTGGTTCTGATCTGCTCCCTAGTTATAATAAATTATTTATTACTATATTTTTTTAGAAAATGAAATAAAAATCCATATTCACGTATATCTTTTTTACAGAATCAATGAATGAACCAACACGCCCACATGAGACATATGAGACCCACCAGTACAATGGACATTATTATGATATACCCGTTGGCGCATTGATTTTCAGGGATGGAGATAAGATTTATATTCTTGACGGTAATTAGAAAACGTTTACATAACCTCAAATTAGTAAAAAATGCGATGCTTCCCTAAAATGTTTGGAAATAAATTTTTTTCTAATTGAAATTTACAATTTTGGACTACGGGCAACTGAATCTGAAATTGTTAGAAAATTATTAATCTTGGATGAATTATACTGAGTTTTGTTGGGAAAACACAATTTTTGATGCAAAATAACAACGAAACATAAAATTCTTTGAAAATAGCTGTTTTCAAAGTTGTTAAAAATTGTAAATATTCTTTGAAATCTCATCACTTTTTATTGAAAATACCCATTTTTTTAATAAAAGCGTTAAACTTTCAAGCAAAAAAAAAACGAATCTCATGGAAAAAGTTGACCTTTAACTGATCCACTGATTTGGAAAAATAAATTATTTCAAAAATGTATTTAGATAGTAATTAATATAATATAATAATAAACACAAATAATAAAATAACTGGATTTTTTCCTTATTCTAAATTAAAATAATTTCCGTTCAACGAAAGAGTTGAATTTTCAACTAAGAAAGATTTTTCAGTCAAGAAAAAAAAACAAATTCTAAACAAATTGTTGAATTCTTAAGCCATGAAGACGAAATTTTCGATTTTAAGACGCTTTCGATTCCCAACATTTCAAGTAAAGGTATTGCATTTTCAACAAAACAGATTAATTTTTGACTAAATAGTTGAATTTTCAAAAAAATACATCAGTTTTCAACCAAAATTGGAGTTGTTAAATTTTTAGTAAAAAAAAGAGGTTTCAACAAAATGGCTGAATTTTTAACAAAATTGCTGAATTTCCAACAAAATAAATTAATTTTCAACCAAATATGTAATTAAATTTTTTAACAAATCGTTCTATTAATTCAGTTTACATTTAAGTGAAACAACGAGAAAAAGAAGATAAGAGTGGAAATTATATATTAATTTCTAACCAAATAGTTGAATTTTCAAACTAAAAAATATCAAATTTTTACTATAAATGAAACATTTACATTTCCATTTAAAAAATTATTCTTCAATAAAAAAATTGTGCAGGAAATTTGAATTTTCTACCAAATTGTTGAATTTTTAAGCGAAAATGTTCAATTTTCTACAAAACGGTTGATTTTTCTACCAACCAACCAAGAATATTAATTTTTTATTCAAAATAAGAATTCTCAGCAAAATACATCAATTGTTTATCAAATAGTTGAATTTTCAACCAAGGAGATTAATTTTCTAACAAAACAGAGGCATTTTCAACCAAATAGTTATAAATTTTCAGTTCAAAAAATTGATTATCTACCAAAAAACAAATGATATTAATTATTATTATTTTCATAATTATTTAAATATTCAAACAAAAAAATTAATTTCATACTAAAAAAGCCGTATTCTTGACAAAATATATGAATTTTTAACCAATTAGTTAAATTTTCAACTAAGGAGATTATTTTTCTACTAAAAAATACGAATTTTCAACCAAAGAGTTATATATTTTCAGATTAAACAAATAATTGTTTACATGAAAAAATGAATTTTAAACAAAGCAGTTCAATTTTGAATCAAAGAGGTGAATTTTCAATGAAAATATTATTTTGCTACTAAAAAATATGAATTTTCAATCAAAGAGTTATATACTTTCAGTTACGAAAAATAATTTTTTACCAAAAAAACGAATGTTCAAAAAAGTAGTTCAATATACAACCAATGAAATGAATTTTTAACTAAAATGATAAATCTTGAACGAAGGAAATTAATTCTATGCTAAGAATGATGAGTATTCAACAAAATACATACGTTTTTAAAAGTTTATTTGAGTTTGAAACGGAAAATATTATTTTGTTACCAAAAAAAAAAGGAATTTTTAACCAAGAAGAACAATTTTCTATAAAAAAGGACGAATTTTCGACGAAACAGTTATACATTTTCAGTTCAAAAAATGAATTATCAACCAGAAAACGAATTTTCCACGAAGTACTTAAATTTTTAACTAGAGAGATGAATTCACAACTAAAATGATAAATCTTCAACCAAGAAAATTGATTTTCTACTGAAATAATCGAATTCTCAATAAAATACATAACTTTTTAACCAAACAGTTGAATTTTTAACCAGTTAGATTAATTTTCTATTAGAAAAGACGAATTCTCAATCAAATACAAAAATTTTCAAACAAGTAGTTGAATTTTCAATTGGAAAGATTAATTTTCTCATAAAAAGGACGAATGCTCAGCAAAAAATATATTTTTTAAAGAAATAGTTGAATTTTCAATCAAGAAAATTAATTTTCTGCGAAAAACGTTGAATTTTCAACCAAAAGGATTAGTTTTCTGCCAAAACAATTATTTAACAAAATTAATTAATTTTATCCAATTAGTTGAGTTTTCAACTAACAAAGAGCAATTTTCATAATAAATCTTCAACGAAAAAAATGAGTTGCGAACAAAATAGTTCAACTTTCCAACAAATAGTCGAATTTTCTACCAAATTGTTGAATTTTTTAACAGAAAATACCAATTTTCTACAAAATTATTAATGTTTATTTAAAAAAATTAATTTACAACAAAATAATTAAACTTTCGAACAAATAGTTGAATTTCTTATCCAGTTGTTGAATTCACCCGAGGATGACTTTTCAACAAAATTTTTGAATTTTTAACTAAACAATTAAATTTTGAACCAAAGATGAATTGTTAACCAAACATGTAATAGTAGACTTTTCAACCGAAAATAATAAAGTTTCAACCAAAAATAGTTAGATTTGCTGCGATAAAAATAATAGACCCCGCCCCCATTATAGAATATTAAAAGTTTAAATTAAAAAATAAATAAATTTATAATTAAAATAAAATAAATGAATAAAATAAAATTTGAAGCATAAATTAAATTTAAATTTGAAATATTTACTCCCCCCCCCCCCC
>CAKNXH010051808.1:638-10649 GCA_932178445.1 Andricus quercusramuli | reverse complement strand
AGGTTTCACGATTATAAAAAATATTTCTCAAAATTCATGAGATAATTTCAACTAATTTTTTATTTCGAGAAATCAATTTTAAGGGAAAATTGCTGAATATTTAAAAACATTTTTATGTATTTCCCGAAATTCCGAAAAAAAATGTAAAAGATTTTAAAGAAAAAATGTGCAATTAGCAAGAAAACCAAGTTATATAAGAAATGAAGAAGAAAAAATTTGGAAGGTTTCACGATAACAAAAAGTAGTTCTTAAAATTCATGGGATAATTTAAACTAATTTTTATTTCTTTAAATTAATTTTAAGGGAAAATTGCTGAATATTTTTGAACATTTTGATTTATTTCCTGAAATTCCGAGGAAGAATGTGGACGATTTTACGGCAAAAATGTTCGAATAGCAAGATTAAAAAGTTTTTTTTTTAATTCAATCAAGTTTAAGAGATATTCAAAAGTTTGAAAAATATTAAAAATTAATTAAAAACTTGAAAATATTTTTAAAAAGTTTTAGAAACTTCTTAAATTTTGGAAAGTTTTACATAATAAAAAAATGTCTTAAAATTCTTGGAAAAATTTAAACTGATTTTTTATTTTTTTTTATATTAATTTTAAGGGAAAATTGACCAGTATTTGAAAACATTTTTATTTATTTCCTACAATTTCGAAAAAGAAGGTGAACGATTTTGAAGAAAAAATGTTCAACTAGCAAGATCACAAAGTTTCATGAACAATTTGAAACAACAAATTTTGAAAGGCTTCACGATAATAATAAATATTTCACAAAATTCATGGGATAATTTGAACTAATTTTTTATTCTAAAAGATTAATTTCAAGGGAAAATTGACGAATATTTGGAAACATTTTTATTTATTTTCTCAAATTCCGAAAAAGAATGTGGACGATTTTTAAGAAAAAATGTTCAATTAGCAAAATTACAAAGTTTAAAAAAAAATCAATCAAGTTTAAGAGATATTTAAAAGTTTAAAAAATATTCAAAATTAATTTAATACTTGAAAGCATTTCAGGAAAGAGTTAGAAAAATTACATTTTTGAATATTTGTAGATACAAATTTTCAAAGCTTCCTAAAGATTTTGAAAGGTTCTACGATAGTAAAAAATTGTCTTGAAATTCGTCGGAAAATTTAAACTGATTTTTTATTTCGAAAAATTAATTTTAAGAGTGAATTGACGAATATCTGAAAACATTTTTATTTATTCCCTAAAATTTCAAAAAAAGAATGTAGCCGATTTTGAAGAAAAAATGTTCAATTAGCAAGATTATCAAATTGTAGAAAAAATTTGAAACAAAAAATTTTGAAAGGTTTCACGATAATAAAAAATATTTCTCAAAATCCCTGGCATAATTGAAACTGATTTTTTATTAGAAAATATTAATTTTGAGATAATATTTAGAAAGAACTTTGAACATTCCAAAAGATTTTTAATATTTATTGTCAAAACAGAATCTGGAAGATTTGAAGGCAAGTTTTTTAATTTCTCAGAATCTCAAGAAAAATTTTGGGAAAATTCGAAGAATTTTCAGATACTTTTCGAAGTTTTGAAAGTTTCAAAAATAGCTAAAAATAATGTGAGAAAATTCTACGTAAATTTCAATATGATAGGGTTTTTAAACATATTTTTTATTTACATACATTTAATATTTTAACTTTTCAAAAATTCCAGGTACCGGATGAACTATTCCAAATCTTCCGGAAGAAAAAATTAAATGAAACATTAAAACAATAAAAAAATGAATGAATTGTAGTAAAATAAAATTATACATCTGCTGTGAGAAATTTAAAAACATGCATTCGCGCGCGTAGCGCGCTTTTGCTACTTGTTTTTATTAAAAAGCGCATGGCGCCATTTTCGATTATTTCTCGAACCAACTCGAAATTACTCGAAACAATTTCAAACTATTGTTGTCGGGAAACCCCACTATTGTGATTGGATGAAGCTGTCGTTCCTTTTTTCCCCGTTTAAAATAAAAAGTCTGCAAACTTCAGGCTTATGACAAATTTAAGGTTATCTAAATAATATATTCAGTAATAATAATAATAATCAACGTAAGAAAGGTGTCCAGCATTTTGACATACACAATGAAATTTGTAGATTTTTTAAGATTTCAAAAATGAAGAAGCTCTTTAAGAATTTTAAAAGGTTTCAAAATAATACAGAAACTTCTGAGAATGCCTGGAAAAATGTGAACTGATCTTTTTTTTTTTTAATAATTGTTAAGAGAAAATCGACAAAGATTTCAAAAGATTTTAAGTTATTTTCTAAAATTTCGAAAAAGAATGGGAAAGATTTTTAAGCAAAATCTTTTAATTATAGCAAGATTACAAAGATTTATAGAAAATGCCAATAAGTTTAAGACATTTCGAAATTTCAAAAATATTCAAAATTAATTTTAAAGTTTAAAATATTTTAAAAGTTTTGAAAAATGTACATTTTTGAATATTGGGGAAAAAATTTGAAGCTTCTTAAAGATTTTGAAAGTATTCACTATAATAAAGAAATCTTCGTAGAATTCATGGGAAAATTTTAACTGAATTTTTATTTTGAAGGCAAATTTAGAGAGAAAATTGACAAAGATTCCAAAAGATTTTCAATTATTTTCTAAAATTTCGAAAAAGAATGGCAAAGATTTTTGAGTAAAATCTTTGGGTTAGCAAGATTGAACAATTTTATAAAAAATTTGAAAAAAAGTTTCCAAAAGGTTTCACGATAATATCAAATATTTCTCATAATTTATAGGATAATTTAAACTGATTTTCTATTTAAAATAATTTTAAGATAGTATTTAAACAAAATTTTAACATTTCGAAAGATTTCTAAAATTGTCAAAATAGGATCTTTTAGAATTCCAAGAAAAATTTTGGAAGAATTCAAAGAATTTTAAAACACATTTAAAAGGTTTGAAAGTTTTGAAAATGGTAAAGAAATGTTTTAAAATTGGAAAAGATTTCCAAAAATTTTAAACGAGATCTAAATTTTTGAAGATTTCGAAAAAATTGTTGAAGCTTTAAGTAAATAAAAAAAACTTTCTTAAAATTCCTAGGAAAATTCAAGCTGAATTTTCATTTTGAAAATCAATATCAAGAGAAAATTTACAAAGATTCCAAAAATTCTTTAATTATTTTTGAAAATGTTGAAAAATCTTTCCGTTAGCAAGATTAAAAAATTTAAAAGAATCAAACAAAATTGTAAAAGGTTTTACTATAATAAAAATATTTCTCATAATTTATGGGAAAATTTAAAATGATTTTTCATTTTGAACAATTAATTTCAAGATAATATTTAAACAAAATTTCAACATTTCCCAGGAGTTCCAAAATTTATTTATTCGAAGAATTTCAAAAGATATTTTGAAGGCCTAAAAGTTTTGAAAATGGTTAAGAAATGATTTTAAGTCTGGAAAGATTTCCAAAAAATTGTACACACAATGTAATTTTGAAGATTTTCAACCTTTCGAATTTTTTAAGGAAGCTTAAAAGGTTTCAAAAAAATGTAAAAATTTTTGAGATTCCTGTAAAAAAATTTTATTACTTTTTATTTAAAAATATTAATTTTTATTAATTTTTATTTTAAAAAATTAATTTTAAAAGAAAATTTGAATTTTTTTAAAATCTTTTAAACTGACTCAAATTTTTCCTAAAATTCTGAAAAATTCTGAAAAATAAAATTGCATATGAAAGCATCAGAAAATTCTTGAATTCTCTCCTGAATCTTAGGAAAATTATATATTTATTTAAGTTTGAAAACAAATGAAGAAATAAACTTGAAAAATAAATATTTGGTAGAGATTTTTATTTTGTATTTTAAATTATTTATCCCTTTGAAATAATAATTTGGCGATTTTTTTTTCTTTCATGACTGAAAAATCTTCTTTAAGATTCACTTTTTTCACTAAAAATGTATTATTTTAGTCAAAAATTCATCTCTTTGGTTGATCTTTTTTTGGTTCAAAATGCAACTGGTAAAATTTTTTTTGAGAATAAGCTATTGTGTTAAAAATTTGACTTTTTTCATGAATTGAACTATTTTTTACTCAAAATTAAAATATTTTTTGGTTGAAATATCATTTATGTTATCTAAATTTTTGAAGGTTTCAAGATAATAAACAAATTTTTTTAAATCCCTGGGAAAATGAGAGCTGATTTTTTTATTTTGAAAATAAATTTTAAGAGAAAATTGACAAAGATTCCAACAAATTTGAAATATTTCCGAAAGCTTTGAAAAAGCTTTTCATTAGCAAGATTAAAAAATTTGTAAAATATTAAAAAAACGTTATTTAATTTTTCAGAATTTCAAAAAAAATTTGGAAGAATATGAAAAACTTTCAAAGATATTTAGAAGGCTTAAAAGATTTGAAAATGGTTGAAAAATGATTTTAAGTTTTGAAAGAATTCCAAAAATGTTTAAACAAAATGTAAATTCAAGAATTCCGAAAAAAATTGGAATCTTTTAAGAAATTTGAGAGGTTTCAAGAAAATAAAAAAATTTCTTGAGATTCCTAGGAAAATGTTCAATTACTTTTTATTTTGAAAAATCTATTTTTGAAGGAAATTTGAAAAAGTTTCGAATTATTTCAAAATATTATTATAATTTTAAAATATTCCTACAGATTTCAAAAATATATATATTTTTTTTGAATGATTATTCAACATTTTGGGAATATTTCAAGTCAATTTAAAAGATATTTATTTTCCAAACTCCTAAATGTCCTAAATATCATTCAAACTGATTCAAATTTTTCCTAAATTTTTTCAAAATCCTGGAAAATAAAAGCTATACTTTTTCGACATATCTGGAAGCTTCAAAAATTTTTTAATTATCTCAAGAGTCTTAGAAAATGTATATATTTATTTGACTTTAAAAGCAAATGAAGAAATTAACTTCAAAAAGAAATATTTCCTAAATATTTCTTCAAAATTAATTAAAAATTCGAAAAGATATTTCCTCCTAAATATTACATCAAAATTAATGAAAAATTCGAAAAGATTTTTTAAGAGATAAAAAAATATACATTTTTGAATATTTTTAAATCAAAATGTTGAAGCTTCTTAAGCATTTTGAAAGATTTCACAATAAAAAATTGCTTCAAATTCCTGGAAAAACTTACATTAGTTATTTCTTTTGAAAAGTGAATTCTAAAAGGAAATTTACAAAGATTTCAAAAGAATCCTAAAATTTTCCAAACAGAATCTGGAAGATTTGAAGGCAATTTTTTTTCGGAATTTTAAGACAATTTTTAGAAAAATTGGAATAATTTTAATAGATATTCAGAATGTTTAAATGTTTTGGAAATTATTTTTAAAAAAATTTTAATTTGAAAAGATTTGCGAAAATTATTCAAGTCAGTTTAAAAGACATTTATTTTTAAAACTTTTAAACGTCCTAAATATTTTTTTTAAGTGACTTGAATTTTTACGGATATTTTGCAAAATCCCGTAAAATAAACAATTATACTTTTTCGACATATCTGAAATCTTCAAAAATCTTTTTGAATTTCCTTGAATTTTAAAAGGAAATGTACAAAGATTTCAAAAGAATCCTACAATTTTCAAAACAGAATCTGGAAGATTTGAAGACAATTTTTTTTATTTTTCGGAAGTTTAAGACAATTTTTAGAAAAATTCGAATAATTTTAAAAAGATATTCAGAACAAAATTTAAATTTTGTTCTGAAGTTTCGAAAAAATTGTCGAAGCTTTTTGCGAAGTTTGCAAGGCTTCTACTAGAAAACAAAAACCTTTTCTTTCGATTCCTAGGAAAATTTTCAATGTCTTTTCATAATGGAAAATTAATTAAAAAAAAAAACAGGTTTCAAAAGATTTCTACAAATGTCGAATAAAATCTGGAAGATTTGAGGGCAATTTCTTTAATTTTCAAAAAATTTTCAAAATTTTAGTGACACACACACATCCACAAACACACACAGACATCCGGGCAATTGCTGAGAACATTGTATTAGACATTTTAACATTGAGGAAGGTTTAATTAGATGAATTTAAAAATGTAGCGTATATAATTTAAATCAGGATTTTAATTAGCCGTATACTTATCGCTGATTCGGATTTAGAGAGCAGACATGACATAAAACGGATACGTCGCGATAATCAATATGGATTGTAGAGAAAAATTAAAACTGGTTTTAACTTTGTAACAGTTTGCAACAACTTTGTTGAATTTCTTAATTTAAATTCATCATTTCATCCCAGGCGGAAATATTATATATAGTTTATATATAGTGTGAAGTATTATATATAATATATAATAAATAACATCATATAATCACATATATAAATAACAACATATAATAATAATATAAATAACATCTTTGCTCATTCTTTGAAAGACTTTTAATTGACCCAGGCATCATAACCTGAAGAAGATTTTTTTAATTGGCATCAGGATCCATGAATTGTACTTCTTGTTTCTTTTTTAATTTTTGTTTCGATTGACATTTTTCAATCATACGGAAGCTAACGTGCTTCGTAGAATAAAACGCGTTCCGTTTCGTATGATTGAAAAAAATCAATAAAAAAATTAAAAACTGAAAAAAAATTGAAGACCCTGATGCCAATTAAGAAAATCTTCTTTACAATTAATTATTTCCTAACTCGTTTTGTCTCGTCATTGTCTTGAGTATGTGCAAACTCTGAAAGACGGTCGTTAAAACGCATTTAAAAAATAGTTGCTCAAGCGTTAGATAAGGGTCCTCGGGACCTTTGTAAATGCTTCAGGGGCAGCCCAAGATGTTATTCGTACAAATATTATCTTTGGACTGTCTCTCAACCACAGCATCCATTTTTTATTAACGAGATGTCAAAAGAGAGAGAGAGAGTTTCTCAGCATCAATGAGTTTGACATCCTGGGTTATTCAAGGGAAAGACAATTTTTCATTAAGCACACATCTTTCTCCTTCAAACCACTCCTTTCTCAACAAGTTCTTGCTCAAAGCTCCCACATAAACCAGCAATTTATATAACATAAGAATATATTTTTAAACAATAACTATTTTATTTAACTTAATTTTCAACCAAATAATTGATTTTTCAACAAGATAGTTAAATTATTAACCAAAGAGATGAATCTTCAACCAAAAGAATGCATTTTTAACAAAGTAGTTCAACTTTTATCCAATGGTCAGAATTTTCAACAACAAAAAATGAATTCGCAATGATATATTCTCAGGAACAAAATTCAAAGTAATTTCCAGGTTTTCCAGGTCAAGAAGTCAAGTTTTGCCAGGTCTCCTTTTTTTACATCGAATAATGAAATAACCGTTTTTCATACATGTAAAAAATGAGCCATTTTAATTTTTATTGTTCAATAATTTCTAAAGAAGGCAGAACCATTAATAATACAAATTCTTATTTTTTTGCGAACATACGCCGTCTTTGAAAACCTTGAAATCTTTGAAATTTTTTGAAATTTTTATGAAATCTTTGAAATATTAGTGAAAGCTTTCCTTAATCTTTGTTTGTGGAATCTTTTGTATTCGTTTTATGTCATCGAAATCTTTGAAATCGTTTAAAATCTTTGCAATTCTTGTATTATTTTGATATCTTTATAAAATTTCTATGAAATCTTTCTAAAATCTTTTGTATTCATTTAACCCTTTGCGGCATACATTTTTCAGAGAAACATATTTTTATGAAAATTGGTATACAGGGGTTTTTGGGGTCGCTGATCAAGAGTCTGTACTCAGATTTTGAAAATTCAAAATGGCGGATCCAATATGGCGTCCAAAATTTGAAATATTTCTTGATTTTGTTGAAAATTGGTATCATATGCCAACATCCATTGATGGTTACAGACGATGCGCTTTTAGCAGCACAAAAACGAAAGAGATACGAACTAAATGGTCATGTAGCACATGAAAAGTACCATTGTGCTTACAACCAGACAGGAATTGTTTTTTGTAGTATCATTCATGAACATCATGACACGAATCAGGAAGTTAAAAAATTAAAAAAGTAAAAGTATAAAAAAGCAAAAAAACAAAAATACAAAAAAAATTAAAAAATCAAAATATACAAAAAACGGCAACTGTTTTGAAGATATGCAATTCGTCATATGAAGTTAGAGGTCACTGTATTGTTTAGATTCGTCATCAGCATCTCATAAACACTTGTATATCAACTTTCAACAAAAAAAAACAATATATCAAATTTCTACCGCCATCTTGTTATCGGCATTTAAAAATTTTAAAAATCTGAGTTCAGATTCATAATCAGCGACTCCATAAACCCCTTTACACTAATTTTTAACAACATAACAAAATATATCGGATTTTGGACGCCATATTGAATCCGCCATTTTAAATATTCAAAATCTGAGTACAGATTCTTGATCAGCAACCCGAAAAACTCCTGTATACTAATTTTCACAAAAATCCGGATAAAATTCACGCTAATAATGAATTATTATCAAATATCGGCTGGTTTTTTCGACTTTGTTTATAACTATTGAAAAATTAACAATCGATTTGAAAGTATTGTCTACAAATTTTGATACTAAAACTTCCTATGATCATAAAACTACAAAAAATTTCGATTAAATCGATGAAAAACTACTGTAAAATCGCAAAAAACTGTATGAAAACAGGTGGGAATACGTATTCCCACCATGCCGCAAAGGGTTAAAATCATGAAAATATTTTTAATCTGTGTGAAATCTTTTGAAATCTTAGAAATCTAGTTTACTATAAACTTTCTATTATCCTTAAAACCTTTGAAATCGTTTGAAAGTTTGAAGATCTTTGGAAATGTTCGAAATCTTTGGGAATTTTTTGTGAAATCTTTTCGAATATTGATGAAATTTTTCTTAAATCTTTTTTGCGAAATCTTTTTTATTCGTTGAAATCAGTTAATTATTTGAAATCTTAGTGAAATCTTTTCAAATCTTCTAAAATGTTTTTAAAGCTTTTGAAATCGTTTGAAAGCTTCGAAATATTTTTAAATCTTAGAAATCTGGTGTATTGTAAACTTTTTCAAATCTTTGAAATCTGTGAAATCTTTGTAAAATGTTCAACATCCTTTTGAATATTTTAAAATCTTTGAAATTTTTGGAATCTTTAGTAATGTTTTGTAATATGATGTACACTAAAAAACCGAGTTTACAAAAAATGGAAGTCAAACTTTCAGTTGGAAAAATTAGTTTTCAACAAAAAAAAAAAAAAAAAAAAACGAATTTTCAACAAAATATTTCAATTTTCAATAAAGAAAGAGTTTTTAGTCATTAAGAAAAAATGTCATATAAAATGTTGAATTTTCAAGCCAAAGAAGTCAAATTTTCAACCAAATATTTTACTTCACAACTAAAAAGATCAATTTTCAACCAAAAATAAAATAGTTAATTTCTCAGTTGAGAATAAAAATTTCAATCAATTTTTCAACAAAATAGTTCAATTTTTAACCAAAAAACTAATTTAAAATGATGAATTTTCAAACACAAAAATAATTTTTAACCAAAAAGTTGAAGTTTCACACAGAAAATATAATTTTATGGCCAAAAATATTTTAATTTTAAGTAAAAAAACAGTTGAATCCAACCAAAAAAAAGACTAATTAAGAAAATGAAAATTTCATACAAAATGTTAAATTTTCAAGCAAAAAAGATGAATTTTCAACCACATTGTTTGATTTTTGAATAAAAAGATATATTTTCGACAGAACATGGTACAGTTAATTTTTCATGTAAAAAAATCATTTCCAACCAATTTAATCATGAATAATAATGAATCTTCAACAACAAAATTAATTTTCAACAAAGTAGTTCAACCAAGTAATCAAATTTTTAACAAAAAAAAAATAAAGTCCTAACGAAAATTGTAATGGTCGATATTTCGATTAAAAAAAATTGTAATTGTAGATCAAAAATAGTTGAATACATTCCAAAAAGACTAATTTTCACCAAAATAGTTGAATCCTCAACCAAAATAAATTAATTTTCAATCTGACAGTTGCATTTTCAACCAAAAAAGACGAATTCTCTACGAAAAATAT
>CAKNXH010051805.1:0-18041 GCA_932178445.1 Andricus quercusramuli | reverse complement strand
CTGTAGTCTGTAGTCTGTAGTCTGTAGTCTGTAGTCTGTAGTCTGTAGTCTGTAGTCTGTTTGTCAGTCTGTAGGCACGATAACTTTCGAAAAAATAATCAGATTGGGTTGCGCTTTGGCACACTTTTTTAGGGCATCAAAAGAAAGGATAAGTTCGTTAACCAGCTAATTTTGATCAAAATTCAAGAAGTTAGAGCATTTTGAAAATTTTTGAGACTACTTTTTTCGAAATTCAAAAATTCTATGTACGGCTGTTCATACTACTTCAAAACTCAAACAATTTATCCTTATGACTTTTTCGGATATAAAGAAAATTACCGGAGTTATAGCATTTTCAAGATTACAAAATACAAACGTAAATGAACATTTTATGCCGAAAAACGCACGATATGGAAAAAAGTCAAGAGAAGAAAAATATTTCTTTTTGAACACCCTACAATATTTTCTCAACAACTTTTTGAATTTTTTGAAAAATCTAAAATCCAAATTTTGATAACACAAAAAAATAATGAAAAATCAAGAATTTCATTTTGCTGTCAAACTATGCAAGATTAAACCAAAGATGAATGGAACAAAATTATGCACCCAAAAAACATCTCCAAATTTGTTATTATTCACTTTTTGATATGATGCGTAGTTTTTGTTTTATTCGCAAAAGACAACATTGGAAATAGTAAAATTAAATTTTTAGACGAATAACACAAGCTACGAGAAAAATCACACAGACAAAGTTGTTCATCCAAAGAAGAGGTACAAATTTGTTCTGAATCAGGTTCTGATAGGATGCGTAGTTTTTGTTTTATTCTTAAAAGACAGCATTGGAAATAGTAAAATTAAATTTTTAGACGAATAACACAAGCCACGAGAAAAATTACACAGACAAAGTTGTTCATCCAAAGAAGAGGAACAAATTTGTTAAAAATCATGGTCTGATAGGATGCGTAGTTTTTGTTTTACTCTTAAAAGACAGCATTGGAAATAGTAAAATTAAATTTTTAGACGAATGACACAAGCTACGAGAAAAATGACACACAAAAAGTTGTTCATCTAAAGAAGAGGTACAAATTTGTTCTAAATCATGTTCTGATAGGATGCGTCGTTTTTGTTTTATTCGTGACTTTTTCATTTCTATCATACGGTGCACAGAACCGAGGGTGGAACGCAAGGTTCAAATGATTTCCAAATCACATACCAAGCGCGAAGCGCGAGTTTCTGGATGAGAATGTGCTTCTCAAGGTCGAGAGAACCTTCAATAAATAAAGTTCCATTTCATTCAAAAGTAAAAACGAATTTAACAATTACTTCACATGTAGAGGTTTTGATAATTTTATAATATTTGCAAATAAACTTTTTCTTTCCATCCAAGTCGAACACGCAGTTCAAAAATCCAGAGAAAACGAGCGTAAAGCGCGATGTGAATACGTCTGAGCGCGTAGCGCGAGGTGAATATATAATCGAGCGCGAAGCGCGAGATCCAACATTCACGCGCCCTAGGCGCGATCAAACTTGCGAGCCGCGCGCGAAGCGCGCGATGAGAATGATAATACGAATAATGACAATAAAGATTTTTTTAAATTTAAATGGTGCAATTTAAAAAATTAGGATCATAGCTATCTTCTTATGCATTATATTTAAAAATTTCCAAAGTGATAATATTTAATGACTTTCACGAATGAATCATTTCAAATATATTTGATTGGAAGATTCAAAGAATGAATAATGATTCTGAATGAAGTGATACAGGATAAACGATTCATATTGAAAAAGTTAAAAATTATGTTACTTATAATCAAACCAGATGAAAATTACAGTTGACAATTTGCAAAATGTTAATTTTCAGAAGATTTTAATTTACTTGAAATAATTTAAAATTCAAATGAGAAGAGTATAAAAACTTTCTAATAACGCAATTCTAGGTAATTAAAAATTGGTTCAGTTCTAAATGATTTGAGATTTGCTTATTTTTGAACGCTTCGTATTAGAAATGTTTTTATTTTTATTGTTGAGTACTCAACATTACTTTATTTCTTATATTTTTTTAGAATAATTCAATTGTAAAAGTTTATAATTGAACATTTTTGAAGCTTGTACTAACAATTTAGAATTCTGAAATTTCAGAAGCTTTGACTTTGAACAATTCCATGCAGTTTTTCAGTTTCTAATTGTAGAATTGTAATCAGTTTTTATTTTAAATTGTTGGAATTCTAAATTTTTAAAATTTTAAATTATTAAACTTTGAACTCTTCAAATTATAATTAACACGACTCGAATTTAGTTGAATTTTATATGATCCAATTCTCAAAATTTCAATCTGAAATTATTCAGTTTTGAACAGTTTTGAATTGTCCCGTTTTCGAAATTTTAATCTGAAATCTTTCAATTTCGAGATTCTCCAATTAGAGATAATTTTTTTAAATTATGAACGCTTTGAAACAGTACTGATACAACAAGAACTCCTTTCTAATGAAACTGCCAATTTTGAAAATTTTCTTTCAAAATTCTCCTATTTGGAGAGTATCCGATCAAAAAATTTTCAATTTGAAGTTATTCAATTCTAAGCGCTTTCATCAAGAAGTGATACAAATGAAATTATTTTATATTACATTAGAAATATTGTCCTTTTGTCCAAATTTTACCTAGGTCATCTAAAATGGTTTGATTTGGAACGTTTTCAATTAACAATCGTTAAATATATACCTTTTTCAAATTCCAAAGGCTTTTAATTTGGAATTATTAATTATCTTTTCAAAAAATTGCACATTCCCTCTTCAAATATGTTCGAACCTTTTCGCTGATTGCCTAAAATAACGAGTCCAACATCTTAAGTATATAAATATAAAAATAGTCCCAACGACTAATATAACACAAATTTATTCATAATACTTCATATTCACCCATTCTTCATTTCCATCTTAGACTTTGGGTTATACGAAATTTTCGATTTTCTTTCGATATTGACAAATCTACATTTCAATCATATACTGACTACTGTTGCAAATTTGTATAATTTCCAAACAGAAGCATTAATAATTTTCGATATATTTCAACTATAATATCGGTTAAAAATTAAATATATCATATTGAAAGAGAGCTAATATCATCAACTTACGAAAAATGTAATTTTCTTTATTACTAAATGTATAGCATCCATTATTCAGTTTTATAGTATACACTTAAACAAATAGAAATTAGAACGATGATCTTCAAATATTATAGGGGGTTAAACCAAGATATTAAAATTTAATTTCAAATTAGATTTCAAATTTGAATTGTTTTTGAAACTAAATTAAATTAAACAAATTAACTTTAAATCAAATTAATTGAATTAAAAAATTTTCAAATTCAAAGTTTGAAACAGAATATACTGTTGAAACTCAATTTGAACAAAACAATAGGTACCCAATAGCATAGTGGTGGCACTCCCATGTATCGTTTTGAAGACTTGGGTTCAAAATCAGCGCCATCTAGCGGTTCCCCAGGACACTATAAGTAAATAAACCTACAAATCCCTCACAGAAATGGTTTCTAAACTCTGCTTCCCCCAAATTCTCGCAAATATTAAAATTCACTTAATTTCGTTTAGTAATTTCCATTAGTCTAATATATTTTATGAAACAAAATTATATATTTTTTTAATATTGCTCAGGTATGAAGGTAAAAGTTAGATTTAACCTTGAAAAAAGGCCTTTGTTCGTCCATCAACTCATTTCCTACCTATATTCATTGAAATGTAGCAATATTTAGAATTTTGGAAACGAGCTTCTCGGTTGTTCGGCCAGATCGATCGATTTGACAAGAAGTTCGTTTTAATGAGACGATATGAGATGACAGCTCGATTGTCAAGGCGATAAACAAAAATATTTTTGGTCGTTTCTCGGATCGTGTCGCTCGAATGAATCACTATTGCCGGCCAAGCAACGTTTTAAGAATTTCATAACTTTCAGATCACAAAATTTCTA
This sequence comes from Andricus quercusramuli, assembly GCA_932178445.1. Lineage (NCBI taxonomy): Eukaryota > Metazoa > Arthropoda > Insecta > Hymenoptera > Cynipidae > Andricus > Andricus quercusramuli. Next base: position 14,082 of record CAKNXH010051805.1, on the reverse strand, counting down.
ACTCAATGGATAAAAGCAGAAACAACATTTTGCAAAATCTTCGGTATTTTCGCTCAGGAGTGAGAAAAAAAATTAATTTGTTCATAATTAATAACGTTGCCGCATCATGAACGTTTAGCAAATTTGATACATGATAGAGACTTAGTGTATAATTACTAACTCAGGTTTGCAAAATGTTTTGAATTTTCGTGGAACAATGAGGGGCAAATTTTGAAACTCAATTCTTTTAAACGAATTGACGACCCAATCACGTTATGGAAAATTTTATTTTATGTTCAACATATGAAAAAAAATATACAATTTTTTTGAGGACCTTCGGAATTTCTGTTAATTGATTAGCTATTTCCACTAGTCTACTTTTCACGACATTGAAGTGTGCCACAGATATGGTCTTGAAACTTGTGTAAGATCTCACATTTTTCTTACGTTTAAGTTTTTGAAATTACATTTCGAAATAAAAATAAAATGATTAAATATATGTATGTGACAAATGAGTTGATGAAAAGTGATAATTAAAATATTTTACATACATCCTAATTAATTTGTGAAAATCAACGAGTGACTTCTTTCTAACACAAAAAGTCACTAAATGTGAATATTATTTTTTTCAATCAAAATAATACATCAAATTTCGATAAAGATTTGTTTGAACACGGGGTGGATTGGAAATATTCTAATTTTCGACTATTTACCATAAGTGACATATCGTTGAAATCGCCAAAAAACATAGATTTCTAATATAATATTATTAAATTAATAATTGTAAAATTTAAAAAAAAATCATGTTTCGTATTTCACTCCTCATTGGTACAAAGGACCCCCCACAGGTAAGGGTCGGCGAAAGAGAGTTCAGAAGAGCAACCGTTGTAGACTAGGTGATGAGGTGGGTGTACCTGAGCTATTGAAACTGGACATTATAAGTAGTGCGACTACACTAATATAATTGCAGAGTCCTTGAACAATAAAATTAATCTCTTGTCAGTTTGGGTTCCAGTTGGAAATTTTTCGATATAATTTATTACTCTGAAATTCAAAGCTTTTCGACATTGAACACCCATAAAATCAACTTGAATAACAAAATTATTCTAAAAATTCATAGTCTTCTTATATTACTAGGTTATTATAAACGTATTTTTTATTTGTTCATTCAACTTTATTGACATTCCAGATGTTGGAAGATTGTCCAGTTATTCTGATTTTAAATGCCTCGATTTATAATTTGTTCTATTTTAAATATATTCTCAAATTGATTATGGAAAAAAATATTTCAAAAAACAGAGCCCCAACAAAAACCTGTACTGTGCAAAAAATTTATCAACTTCAAAGGTATGAATTTGTAAAATAAAATTTGGTGGAGTAATTTCGAGAAAAAATAATTATAATAAAATATATTTTGAAAGCTTATACTTCGAAAAAAATGTAATTTCAGGTCTTTATTTATGAGCGTACATTTTCACTTTATATAATTTTAAAATGCAGTAATACTTGAACGACCGCTTATGTTTATTCCGAATTAAAAATTATTCAATCCGAAATGAAAAAGTCTGCATGTTTGAAATACATATCTACAGACCCACAGGAAATGTAAGCTAAGCATCAAATGACCTCATCATTCAACCAATGCTTAGAAAAAAACATCGCATCGAGATATTTTCGAAAGAAATGCAATAGTATTGTCCATTTTTCAATCCGACAATTACTTTGTGTATAAAAATTGCAGGGCTATTAAAAATAATGTAATTGTTTGAAAATTGTTCAAACAAGAAACAAAAAAAAAACGGCATCTAGATATTTCGGAGACGAATCCAGAGGTGTTGTTCATTTTCCGATACGCCTCTTTGTCACGTACAATAAAAATAACAATTTTGTTTCCTACATATAACTCCCGGTAAAAGCTGCTTAAACTTCTACTCACTGTATTTGAATGAACACAGCATGAAATAATGTTTGATGTTACGTTAATTCATGAGCGAAGGAAATTTTATGTAGCTATGTGAATTGCTTCGTAACACTCTTAGTTTTTTTTAAATAATTGTTAATGTATTAATATTTTCAATACGAATTCTAAAAGAGAAATTATCCCCATACTTTTCACCAAATGGAGCAAGTTCAGATGAAAGAAATGAAATGTTAATCCTTATCGATACATTAAGTGCCAAAATTATCGTCAACAAAATTGAGTAGTTGAATTTTAAGCCAAAGAGTTGAATTTTCATGCCAAAAAGACGAACCCTGAACCAACGAGATTATTTTCAGTCAAAAAAGATGAATTTTCAACCATGTAAAATTACTTTTCTTCCACAGAAGATGAATTTTGAAACTTGAAATAAAAAAAAAAATCAATTTACTACAAATAGTTGAAATATTAATTTAAAGAAATTAATTTTCAACAAAAAAGAATAATTATCAATCAGTTGCACTTTTCCCGGTAACACCTTTCAAGCCATTCCTGAGCTCGAGCGATATTTTCCCCCATTAAAAAACAGTGATTAACACACGTAACTCGTTTTTATCCATTGTTCAAACAACAAAAAAATGTAGCGTCACTTAACCTTCAATATCTCGACAACGACTAAACCGAATCTCATGAAATTTGTACACGTATCTTTTGAAGGTGGGTACTCACAAAAAAACATTGATTCTGTATTTGTGACGCCATGTGTGTGTCAGACCGGGAACTTATCAGCCCATGTGTTAACAAATAATAACAGAATTTTTTTTTCGAATTTTCATGAATAACGCCCGGAAATTTGTTCGATTGCACGCAAAAATGGATCTATTGAAAAAAAATAATATTTAGAAGTGGCGCAAGCCCCATGAAGTTTAGCACGTATTTCCCATAAGAAAAAAGACGATTTTGTAAATTTTATTCAGATTCCTCAATATTAGCTCGATCGATTTGAAACTCAACATTACTCTTCATAATTAGATATAGAATACAGATAAATAATTATTTTTCACATTCCACTCCCATAAGTCTGTTTTAGATACTGTACAAAAAATCCCCATAAGTGAAAAATTAGGTTTTACGAGTTTTTGACGCTAATTATGTTTTTTTACTGGTTTTGAATACAAATTGTTTCGTGTACATCAAATAATACTTTTTGCTGACAACTAGATGTTTATATAAATTAGTCGAACAATATATTATTGTTTTTAGTTTTCTCTTTTAATAGAGTTGGAAAGTCGCGTTTTTTAGAATTTTTCAATTTATTATAAACTTTTCAGTTAAATCAAGGCAATAATTCAACAGAAATAATGTTTGCACTAACATCCTGGGGTCTCACATACCACTGTATGTTACGGTTAACCAAAAATTTTGTTTCGGATTTTTATGAATAACGCCCGGGAAATTTGTTCCAATCCACACGAAAATAAATCACACAAAAAAGAAAAAATGATATTTAGAATTGGCGCAAGCCCCATGAAATGTAACACGTATTTCCCTCGAGAAAAAAGACGTTCTTGTACATTTTATTAAGAATCTTGAATATTAGGTGAATCAAGTTGATACTCAACATTTGTCTGCACAATTAGCTATAGAAGATAGATAAATAATTATTTTTTAAATATCACTCACATAAGTCTGTTTTATATACTGTACCGCTGGACCAATTGGTTGGTTATCCGTGATTGGTTGGAAATCTTATTGTTGTGAATTTAACTAATTTATTTAAAATTAATTTTTTTAACTTAGTTTTTTCAACTCTGATTTTAATAGATCCATTTTTCATCAAAAATTTATATTTTCCAGTTAAATATTCAATTATTTTTGGTGAAAATTATAATTTGAAGTTTAAACTTCAAGTCATTTATGAAAAATTCGTCTTTTGTTTATAAAACTAATCTTCTTGCTTGAGAATTCATTTTTTCGATGCAAATTAATTTTTTTTACTGAAAATTTAACTATTATATTTTTTATTGTAAATTTCTCAGCTAAAGTTTTGTATTTTTGGTAATAAATTCAAATACTTGGTTGAAAATTTAACTATTTAACTATTCATTAATTTTGTTGAAGATTGGCCTTTTTCGGTACATTATTTAAGTTGAAAATTGATCTCTTTATTCAAAAACTTGACAATTTTGTTCAAAATTTTTGTTTTTTTCATTGAAAATACACTTTTAAAATGAAAAAACAACTATTTTCTTGAAAATTCGTTTACTTTTTTGCGGAAAATTAATTTTTTCAACTCAAAATGTAGCTATTCCATTTTTAATTGAAAATTCATTATCAATAGTTGAAAATTGAACTACTTGGCAGAAAATTGAAATGCTTCGTTAAAAATTCAATTTTTGGTTGAAGATACATTTTTCAAGTCACAGATTTATCTCTTTGTTTGAAAATTCAACCATTTTATTCAAAAATCGTTATTTTTGGTTGAAAATGTATTTTTAATTGAAAATTAGAATATTTCAGTTAGAGATAACTCATTGTGCATGAAAATTCTATTATTTGGTTGGAAATGTATATTCTCAGTGGGACATTCAGCTGCTTTGTTGAAAATTCAACTACTTTGTTGAAAATTCGTCTTTTCTTGTGGAAAATTACTCTTTCTGGTTGAAAATTCAAATACTGAATTTAAATTTTATTTGCTAAAAGGTTCATTTGCTCTATTAAATGTGGTAAAAAATAATTATATCTAACAAATATAATTAATTATTATTATTCTTTATTACTATCTTCTCCTACATAATGACGCTAGATAGTTGCGGGTTTTTCTGAAATTTTCAGCTCTCCTGTGACTTTTTATCTAAAAACAATTAATAAATATTAATTTTAATGTTAAGAAAAAGTATCTTAGTTACTACTCCAGGGAAAATTCACATTTAATATGAGCAATATAGAAAATTCGAAGAATATTTCAAAAATCTGTGTTTTTTTCAGAAAAATATATCTAAGGAAAATAAAGATATTGTTTGATGAATGATTCTCTCTATTGTTTATTTATCATTGTTAAATCACTCAAAAGCCAAGGCAACGTTCAAAATTTTAGAAAAAACAGCAATTTTCTAGTAATTGTATAAGAGTAGATAGTTATAAGGAAATATAAATTGTTTAAACAACTATTTTTATTAACTTGCAATAGTTATTACCATACTAAGTGAAGAGAGGGCAAAAAAATAAAAATTTGAGAAAAAAACTGTAGCTATCTGGCACTAATAGAGATGAGAATAGTTATTAATGAAAACAATTCGTTTGAACAATTACTTTTTCTCAGCTTAAATAATTATCAACTCACTTCAACTGAAAAGGTAACAAAAAATTGAAATTTTCAGGAAAACCCACAATTTCTAGCATTGTTCAAAGATAATATTATTAACAATGATAATAAATTGTTCAGACAATTATATTTGTTTGTAATAATGAACATCATTGAAAAATCATCTTTTAGTCGAAAAATTGTCTTTTTTATTTAATGTTAATTCTTTCCATTTAAAAAGTCTACTATTTCATTTTTAGTTCCGAATTCATCTCTTTCGTTTAAAAGTTCTAGTGTTTGGTTGAAAATTTAATTATTCAATTTAAAATTCAACTGATTGGTTGAAATTTGAACTGTTTTATTAAAAATTAATTTTATGGGCTAACACTTTACGCTTGTCGTTAAAAATTCCTTTTGTCTTGGTTACAAAATAATTTGTTGAACTGAAAATTTAACTATTTCATTATTGGTTGAAAATTGAATGTTTTTTGAGAGTAATATTTTCGATTTGAGAATTCAACTATTTTGCAGAAAATTCATCTTTTTGGTTGAGAATACATTTTTAGGCTTGAAAATTCAACAGTTTTTTTATAGTTGGTCTTTTTGGGTTGAAAATTCTATTTTTTGTATAAAATTAAATTATTTGCTCGAAAAATCTTTTTGGTTGAATTCATCTCTTTTGGTTAAAAATTCTATTATTTGGTTGAAAATTAAAGTGTCTTCTAAAGGAATTGTCTTTTGACCTGAAAATTCAAATATTTCATCAAAAATACATTTTTGGAGTGGAAAGTCAACTATTCGGTTGAAATTTCATCTTTCTTAGTTGAAAATTTACTTTTTTCGAACTTCTTTTTTTTATAGAAAATTCGTCTTTCTGTATTTAAAATTCATCGTTTAGTAGAAAAGTAATCTTTTTTGGTTAAAAATTGATCTTCTTTGTTTGGAGGTTGATTCATTTTTAATGGAAAGCGTACTGTTAAATTTTTGGCTCAGAAATAATCTCTTTTGGTTAAAAATTCCACTTTTTGGTTGGAAACTTAATTATTTTGTGGAAAATTCAACTATATTGTTAAAAAGTCATCTATTTTGGTCAAAAAGTCAACTGTTTCGTTAAACAATTTTTTTTTATAGATAATTTGTCCTTTTGGATTAAAAATTTATCATTCTGTAAAAAAGTAACGTTTTTGGTTGAAATTGATCATTTTTGGTTAAGATTTAATTAATTTTAATTACAAAAGTCCACTATTATATTTTTGGTTCAGAATTCATCTCTTTTAGTTGGAAATTCAACTTTTTGGATGGTTATTGGTTGAAAATTGAATTATTTTGTGTAAATTCTTATTTTTCGGTTGAGAATTAATTTTCTTAACTGAAACTTGGTTAAAAGTTATTTCATTTTATTTATTTAACTGAGTTTCAAATTAAATTGTACTATTTATGATAAAAATAACAGTCTCCTTTCTAATTTCTTTTAATATACTCTCCACCGTTGAAGCCATGAAACAATCCAAATACTGTCATTTTTAATTTATAGTCTACTTGTCATTTACTTCACTAATTCAAATAATCCTTCATTTACTCAAATTATAGGTAGAGATTTAATTTGGCAAATAAATAAAATATTTCTTTCGACCAAAATTTTTTTCATAAAAGTAGATTAATATTTATTTGAAACTATTTTTTTGAATTGTTTAGATTCAGTATATATAATTATTATTTCGGTATTTTTTATTAGTCCCAAAGAAGATGATTTGAAAGGTTTAATCTATTTATTAACATTTTTCAATTAGTTTTAAAATATTTTGTAAAACCTTGTAAGAAATTCAACTTGGTATATGTATAGTGGAATAAGCATGCCAAATTTTATCGATTTATCTGTACACGTTCATCACATATTGCAGGATCTTAAAAAGGTTGATATACATACACTCACACATGCAAACTACCGGACAATTTTTCAGGACGTGAAATCATATACCGGGTGTCCCAGACCACCCGTCCACCCCTCTTAAAATGGAGGTAAGTCAGTTTTTCGGAAAACGCAAAAAAATTTAATGACCAAGTCAGGCGTGCTCTACCTTTTGGTCATATTGTCAACATCCGGACTCGACCGGAAGTAGGTGAATCAGACCGGAAGTTCATTTTTTCAAATAGAACATGTATATTTTTATGACGGATTTGGGTTCTACGCTAAAAAATACGTAAGTTTTGTTTGAATTTTTTTTTCTAAAACCGGTTTCTTGACCTCTAAATGACCTTTGCGTTAAGGGCATGTTCGATTTGCATGGAACCCTTCTGATCTCGAGAAACCGAATTTTTGAGAAAACAAAAATAAATTTTGAAAGTAAATTAGGTACGGGCTTCCGATTAGTGACATTCACAACTTCCGGTTTGGACCGGAAGTGAGATTTTTACACCGGAAGTTCATTATTTTAAGCCGAATCTGTACATTTTGATGACATCATTTTTGAAAAATGTTAATTCCATTTGCCGCCATTAGAAATACTGAAAGACGAAAATATTATTTGCAAACCTGCATTCGAACTCTTTAATGTTCAAATTGCGCTCCACCTGTCGAAATACAGGCCTGTACTCTGACTTGAAGGTTATCAAGAGCTCGTCTAATTTCTGCTGCATCAAGTGACCTCATTGTTTCGGTAATTCTATGAATCATGTTGGCTCTTGTGGTTGGGCGCTCGCGGTAAACTAAATTTTTTACTCTTCCCCATCAATACTAATCTAGCACAGTAAGATCTGAGGATCGAGGTGGATAATTGATAGGGCCGTACTTTCCGATCCACCTATTAGGAAATAAACGATCTAAACTTGCTCGACTGATACGTGTTTCTTAAGCGATTTAAGTTGCCATCGAAAAAAATCGGACCTATTATTTGATCACCAATAATCCCGCACCATACATTTCATTTTCAAATCCGTTGTTGGTCGATGGTTCTTAACCAATGCGGATTATTAGGTGAACATTGAAGAGTTCGAATGCAGGTTTGCAAAGAATATTTTTGTCTTTCAGTATTTCTAATGGCGGTAAATGGAATTAACATTTTTCAAAAATGTTGTCATCAAAATGTACAGATTCGGCTTAAAATAACGAACTTCCGGTGTAAAAATCTTACTTTCGGTCCAAACCGGAAGTTGTGGATGTCACTAATCGGAAGCCCGTACCTAATTTACTTTTAAAATGTATTTTTGTTTTCTCAAAAATTCGGTTCCTCGAGATCAGAAAGGTTCCATGCAAATCGAACATGCCCTTAACGCAAAGGTCATTTAGAGGTCAAGAAACCAGTTTTAGAAAAAAAAATGCAAACAAAACTTACGTATTTTTTAGCGTAGAACCCAAATCCGTCATAAAAATATACATGTTCCGCTTGAAAAAATGAACTTCCGGTCTGATTCACCCACTTCCGGTCGAGTCCGGAAGTTGATAATATGACCAAAAGGTAGAGCACGCCTAACTTGATCATTGAACTTTTTTGCGTTTTCCGAAAAACTGACTTCCCTCCATTTTAAGAGGGGTGGACGGATGGTCTGCGACGGGTCTGGAACGGGTGGTCTGCAATATATTCAGAAAAACCGTTTTTTGGAAACTGGATTTTGACACCACTACAAAGCTTCCTCTATGAGGAAGTAATTGCCGAAAATAATATGGGACCGAATTATAAATGGACAAGTGTTTAAATTTCCAATATCCAAATTTATCGAATTATAAAATTTCCTTAAATTAATTTAATTTCAATAATTAGATGAATTAATTATTCAATATATATACTCTTCCGGTTTCGGTTTTGATTCCTTTGGAATAGAACCGAAGGGCTTATGACAAAGCCTCCGAACGCGTCCTCGGGTTGCGGATAGAGGGTCCCTGTACCAAGGGTTTCTGCTGAATATGGTTACAATAATTAATAAGCAGTCGCGGACAATTGTCCAGGGATGGTCCCGAAGGAATAACCCCCAAGCGAAGGCGTGAGAACCGTGCCGAAAGCTGAATGTCACCTGGGTGAGGTGCCTCTAACGGTGATTCTGGGAAATCGGCGACTCTCAGAGTATACAGCCTTATCCTTGCATGCGGGGCTCTACAAGGATGGACGAACCCTTTCCCTAGTTGCTCGTGGGAACAACAATGACAACACCAAACATAGTTGTAGTAAGTGCGGTTCAAAACAATCGAACGCGCAGGGCTCCCGACAATGGGTCGGACAACAATGCCGACTACCCTACAGTTGGGGGAGCCAATCAAGACGGAGTCAATGCGATTGACCGGCGGAATGTTGTTACTTTTAAGTGGACGGATCAACTCAATGACGGCCTGCTGGAGTGCTACGATGCCAGTATGGTCCCTGAACGAGAAGCTTACATGGCACGACTGCATGCTCTGTGGTGCGAGAAACACCCAGAGCTCTCAGACTTTTCGCAACAACGAAACAGCGAAACCATGCCGAGAACCTTAGGAAAAGGGGTTATATAAGTGGAGTGCCTACTCAACCGCATCCAGAACAAGCTGGCAACAGATAAAGAGAAGCGACACTGAGACCAACCGCGAATAGGCATCCAATAGAGGAAGAACGATGCTTCAGGACCCGGAGAAACATCAACATTCAGGTTTCTCCCAAGCCCAAAGATCTGAGTGAATTGGATGATGAACTTCGTGGAGATTTTTCCGAAGAATCCGACCTCTGGACTATCAGTTGTGGTGTGTACAATGCAGCGAGAACTTTGGCAGATGCAAGCCGTAAAACAAAACCAACGGTTGACCATAAGACCAAAAGAAGAATGCATCAACTCAGCACAAAGATAGGCTGGGCTAGACAGTACGCGTCCCGCATTCAGTGTGTGATTGACGACATAACATCTGGCAGGAATTTCACTGCCAAGGTTCGACGGTTCGCGCGCGAACTGCGGATCCGTCATCACACAATCAACAAATCAAAGCTAATGACCATCAGACAGCATATTGTTGACAGAATACGAATACTATCTAACGCTAGGAGAAGTCTAGAGCGGAGAGAGAGGTGGGTCAGAGAATATCAACAATTTTCATCTGATCCATCTAAACTCTTCCAAGACCCTCCAATTACTGTCGACCGTCCGCCCAAACCAGAGGAGGTCGAAGCATTTTGGAGAGAAGTCTACGAGGTCCAGCATCCAGTTCAAGAAGACGCAAAGAACATAAATAGCTTCAAGGAGCTGTGCAATGCCCTCATAACACCTGAGGAAGAATGCCCACCTATCACTACCGAGGAGGTGAGAAACGTATTAAAAGGCATGAAGAACTTTCCCGCTCCGGGACCAGATGGTATCAAGACCTTCTGGTGGAAGAAGTTTCCTTCAACCCACCAGCATCTGGCTCGAATTTTCACCTCATATCTAAAGTCGGAAGAGCCTATTCCGGAGTGCTTGGTGGAAGGGCGCACAGTGCTCCTGCCTAAGACGGGCAACTTAGCTGACCCTAAGAATCACAGGCCAATAACTTGTCTGAACACACTGTATAAGATCTTCACAGCCATCCTAAATGATAGGATTCTTCAGACAATTGAACCTGTGTGGCGAGAGATGTATGAACAACGTGGCTCGAAGAAAGGCGTAGCAGGATGTCGGGAGAACCTGCTCATCGATAGATGTGTCTGTAAAGTTGCAGCATCCTATGAACGATCTCTATCGATGGCCTGGATAGATTACCGAAAAGCTTTTGATTCAACGTCCCATAGACTTATCATCTGTCTGTTGGAAAGCTTGAAGGTTCATCCACACGTCGTGAGATGCATAGAGAGAATAATGCCGCTTTGGAAAACCAGATTTACCATCTTATCTGGAAAATATCGTGTGATCACTAATAGTATCATCTTTCAGAGAGGTGTATTTCAGGGCGACACCATGAGCCCTCTCCTCTTTTGCCTCACATTATTGCCACTATCTCTCGCACTTCGCTATGCCGAAGGGTACCTCTGTGGCAAACCTGGAAATCAAAAGCATAAGCTAACTCATGTATTTTATATGGATGATCTTAAGCTCTATGCTAGAAATCAAGAGAAACTACATCTAGCTCTAAAAATTGTCACAGAGTACACTCAAGAGATTGGAATGGAGTTCGGGTTAGAGAAATGCGCCAAGGTTAATTTGAAGAAAGGAAAACTTAACGGCATCCTCGAAGATCCTGAACTCGTTCACAGAAGCGCTATACGACAGCTTTGCGCTGGAGAGACCTATACATACCTGGGCGTGCTACAAAGCCGCATTCAGGACGTAACATCTATAAAGGATACTCTCCGATGCAGATACAAACGTCTCCTCCGACAGATATGGTCTTCCGAACTGTCGGCGCGGAACAAAGTATCTGCAACGAACATGCTTGCCGTCCCAGTAGTACTCTATTCATTTGGAGTAGTTCCATGGACGAAGGACGAGCTCAGATCCCTCGACATCGGGTCCCCAAAGGTTATGCACATGAACAAAAGCATGCACCTTAAGTCTTCTGTTCCACGACTTTACATCTCACGCCGTCAAGGTGGTCGTGGAATACTGAATCTTGAATGTCTTCACAACAGGATTATTCTGGGTACAGCACATATTGTCGCAAATGGACAAGATCCTCTTCTTAAAATGGTCAGAAAACACGAAGAAGTAGGCGAAGGGGCGTTTCTTTACAAAGCAGCAGAAGAGGCCGCTGAAACACTCGGCCATGACTTCAATATCAGGGGTGAGCGAAATGCATCAAATCTTATCCATCTTAAATACTCACTCCTGAAGGCCCGGATTAAGAAAGCACAGGAGAAAAACTTCCGCGAAGAGCTCCTCGACAAGAAGATGCACGGCATCTTCCACAGAAATGTGGAAGATCAGTCGATGTCGCATGAGCTGACGTTTGCTTTCCTTAGATCACACGGTTTGAAGTCGGGCACAGAGGGCTTCATTTTGGCATGTCAAGATGGTGTCATTTCCACTTTAGCATACCGTCGCCACATTCTGAGCCAAGATATTCCCGATGATAGCTGCAGAGCGTGTCATGAACACCCCGAGCATCTAGGACACATACTATCTAGTTGTCCAGCTCATGCGGGAACAACCTACATCCAAAGGCACAACGCGGCACTGAGAGTGCTTTATTACCATCTCTGTCACTCTTACGGCATTAGCCCAAATACCTCTCCGCTGAACGCCCCTAGAGAAATAGAGTCAATTGTCGAAAATGAGAAGTGCCGCATATATTGGAACTTCATATTCTCGACAATTGTTTCTGTTGCGCACTCGAGGCCTGACATGGTTCTTCTCGACTTCGAGAAACGAACCATGTTCGTTATCGAATTTTCGGCACCAGCGGACAAAAACGTCACAGTGAAGGAGAAAGAAAAGAAAGAAAGGTATAAAGACCTTATGAGGGAGTTGCGACGGTTATACCCGGAATATTCTGTTAAGCTAATCGTCCTGATTATTGGCGCTCTTGGAGGTGCCAAGGTTTCACTTGTTAATAGCCTGAAAAGCATCCCTGCGTGTCAACAAAATGCTGAGGCACTTGCAGGTAGAATGCAGAAGGCGGTCGTCCTTGGGTCGCTCCGTGTCCTCAGGGTGCACGAGACTTTCGCCGGATCATCGTATTGAATTCGCGCAGACTGTAACCACCCATCTCACGGTCGTGAGACGTGATTACAGCTGAAATTTTTTACCGCGATTTCGCTGGGAGCGGGTGCAATTTTTCAGATTAGCACCCGCTCCCGGCGAAATCCTGCGGTTGTCCTTATGGCAAACTTTTAACTATATATATATATATATTAAATAATTGATTTACCTAATTATTTATATAAAAATAATTTTATTCAATTTTACAATTCGGTATTTTTATTTTTCATCTATTTGTGTATATGGTATTTATTTTTTGGGTATTTGTGGTTAGGCGCAATAATTTAATAATCGATTAATTAATTATGTTAGTAACAATAATTATAACTAAAATATTTATATTCGATAATTTGAAATTAAACGAAAATAAATTTGGAGAATTTGAGAGTTATGGAAAATTAAATAATTCGTGAATTTTAATTTTCCACATTTTTTCACTTCTTACTCATTATTTTTTGTCCGTTTCGTTAGTCCCATTTCTTCTTCAGCTCTGCCGCCTTGGGAATAGTTCATAACATTGGGTTGAAGTTTCAGACGTTCAGTCTGATGAACTTTTTTTTTACATTTATTGTATTAAGAATATGAAAAAAGTTCCCAAAACCAATTTTTTACATTCTCATCTAGAGAAGGTATTAGATTTGTGTAAAATTTGACCCCCCCAGTTTTTGTCAAACTTCCACGTTTTGAGACCCCCTGCACCCAAAAAACAGGTTTTTACGAATGTGTCTGTCTGTATGTATGTGTGTATGTGTGTGTGTATGTGGGTGGTGATGTATGTAGATTTTTAGTCTGTTAGCACGATAACTTTCGAAAGAATTGACAGATTGGATTGGGGTTTAGTATACTCTTCAAGTATCCTAAAATGAAGGTCAAGTTTGTTAGCCAGCTATTTTTGATAAAAATTCAAAAAGTGAGACCATTTTGAAAATTGTTGAGACCATTTTTTCAAAATTTGAAAATTATATTTGCGGCTGTTCATAGTACTCGGGAATTTGAACAATTTTTTAACATGACATTTTTCAATAAAATGAAAATTTTCAGAGTTACAGCATTTTCAAAATCCAAAAAAAGAAACGAAAATTAACATTTTCAGCCGAAAAACGCACGATACGAAAAAAAGTCAGAAGAGAAAAAAAGTTTCTTTTTGCACGCCCTGCCAGATTATCATAACGACTTTTTGAATTTTCTTCAAAAGTCCAAAATTCACATTTTTATTGCACAAAAAATAATTAAAAATCCAAAAATGCAATTTTAC
>CAKNXH010051791.1:9225-25094 GCA_932178445.1 Andricus quercusramuli | reverse complement strand
TAATAATATTATAATTGAATAATGCTAGAAAGATGCGGTTTTTTTTTTTTAAATTTCTGGCTTTTTGTTTAATTTTCATTTGGAGTGAAGTGATAATGAATTCAAGTTAACAAAATAATCCTTTAAACAATTTATTATCATTGTTGATAATATTCTCTTCGCTTAATCGTTAGAATATTGCGGTTTTTTCTGAAATTTTCAACTGTTTGTTTATTTTTTATTAGGCGTGACTTGATAAATAATTATATTTAGCAAAACTAATTGTTTAAACAAACTATTATTGTATATGTCTATCTTCATCTATATCGATTGCGCCTGATATTTGCGGTTTTTCGGCAATTTTTACCTTTCTGTCCTTTTTTCACTTAGTGAGGTAATAATTAATTACCGTGCACCCTGAAAAATAGCCTAAAATGGGTAACGTAGTTGATATTGTCGAGTTTTGAATAAACTTCCGCTGGCGAAAGGGGAGCAGCGAACCTCTTAAAATTTCAAGGACCCGGTACGTCCCTGAATGGCCAAGCAGCCGGATAGGAAGACGGGGAATCTATTCTCCGAATTGTGTCGATAGGGACCGAGTTCCGTGTGATAAGGCTTGGGTGGGCGTTGATTTTTCAGTGTAAATGTAAATGTAAATAAACTAAGCACGGAAAAAAGCGGAGGGTGGGCGAGGAGGAACCGGGGACGAAGGAAGGTGGAAAATGATGATGATGACGTATTATCGATTCGCCGGGGTTTGAGTTAACGGTTTGTTTACACGAGCGGAGGAGACTGCGCGCATGCGCCGCACGACCAAAACAATAACAGAGAGGAGAGGAGAAGGTTCACGGCTGGCAGACACAGACAGGCAGCCTCGATTCCCGTTCCCGTCTTCTGACCCGAGTCAGCCAGCCGAGTCACAGCCGCTCTGTACAGAACTGCTGTGAACGGAAAGACTCTTCCACTCGAGGAGAAATATTCTCTCCGAAAAAGGGCCGTGTAATTTCTTCAAGTACTTAGTTGGTTGGAAAGATAAAAGAACGGAAAGTGTGTCCTCGACCTCTGTCTCTGTGTTTACGAGTGTGCGCGAGTGTGCAGTGCAGGTTTGTGCAGAACCAAGGAAAACAATAACAAGCAAGCCAGCCAAGCCTCGACGTCAACAATGTCCGAGTCAGTGTAGAGAGTAAATCGAGCGCTCATTCATTCCCGGACACGATCGGAGTGCAGATGCGAATTTCCACCTCGAACGAAAAGGTCGAAAAGACGAGTGTATCACGCGTATCCCGACGGTGAATCACGCGCAGTGTACATATGTGTGTGGGTGCATACGTGCTTCTTGTGTGTACATAAATAATTGGAGTGTTTGTGCGAAGCCAAGCTTTGAGGAAAACAGAGCAACGTGAGAGAGAACCTGGTGGAATATAACCTGGTGGAATATTTGCTGCAGTCGAGTGTTGCTGCCGAGGTAAAGAAAGGAGAAAGGGCCACGGAGCACAGCCATTGCGGTGCGAAGACAGGCAGGTAAACACACCTGCACCCAACTTGGAGGAAGGACGAGCCTGGAGCGGAGAGCGAGCGAGATGCCTAGTGCCGAGGAACCGACGTACCTGATCGAGGTGATACCCGACACGACGCAGGACTTCCTGTCCCGAGATGTCGATCTCCTCGTCTCACAAATCAAGGAGAACCTGAGGCTCTCGAATCTCAAGGCCAAGTCGAGCATCAGCCACAAGAATCGACCCTCGCCTTACCGGATACCCTCGCGTTCCTGGGCAGATCCAGCGAGTAATTGCGAGATCTGTGGGATGAGGAACTCGAGCCAGCACGAACACCATCGGCATCAGCATCATCATCGGAAGAGGCCGACGACCAGGGACCAGGAGGATGATCCCTACGAGCTGCTGCAGGAGCTTCTGCGAGATGGTGGACTGATCAAAGAGGCTGTCAAGAGACTCCAGGAGAATTTCGACGATTTCGAGAATACAACTGTTGAGGGTTCGGCCGGTTCCTACGAGGAGGACAATGACGAAGACAGTGTGAGACAACAGAGGCCGACGGCCTATCGGAGAAAACCTTATTTCTACGACTCCGAGGACGAGCCTTTACCACCAGCTTATCAGCCCCTGGAGATGTGAGAAGTTCCTACAAAGTGAGACTTTAATTCTGAACCTAGATTTGTTAAGGGCCTCCTGGGATATTATGTGGTGGGAGCAGATGACGAAATGTTGCTTTCGGCTTTCGCCTATTCTGTGTATGCAAATACAGTCACGCAAATGGACTTGTGTTCGTCGTGATGGTTATATGTGCGAAAATGGCATGAGCGTAATTAGGCAGGAACTCGCCTTACATGGCGGTGTTTGTAAATACGGACGGAGTGTTGTTATTTGAAGCGAACTCGCTTCGTGGAAGTTCGGCGAAGATCGGCAGCGTATTGACGATCGTCGGGTCGGGGCTTACGTGGAAGCCTCATGGAGGCGCGACCAACCCGAGAGCACCCGGGACATGCTTCTTGGTTTCCTGATGACGAATCGGTTGTTAACGATTTTTCAATGACCTCACCGATCACGAGGCATTCCTGCTGGATTCTATTTTTCAATATCCTGGAATATGAAGATTCATCGGCCGACTCGGAAGATGTGGAATTTAATGTGATTAGTGATGATCTTGGTTTGTTTCCTGATAGAGTAGTATTGTTTTTTTTATCTGGATTTACAGTATGACTGCAAAACAAGGTATACCTAGAGAGTCTTACTTTTCATAACTTTTATAAAAGGGTTTAAGAGTATTTTCCGATTTTTAATGAGACAATCTCGTATGGAGAAAATTACGAATTTTTTTGTGGCCTCATCACTTTCACTGCCGACATGCGAAACTGTTTGCAGAATCGAGTAGTAGCCTTTGTTTGGTAATATTATATTTTCGAAAGGTCACAGCAGAGAAATATGCGATAGTAATTGCAGAGGAGGAATGATTTCAATTTGTTTTTTAAATTTGTAGACCGAAGGCAAATATTTGAAAGTATATTTCACGAGTGACTAGTCCCTGTTTTGCAACTTTTTTTCGTAATTCCAGTTGAATTTTGTTTGAGGTTTATTGTTGCTCGGTACTAAAATCATAATGGTAGAAATAACCGTAGTGCCGTTGGGTAATAAAACACATGTTTTACTATCATTTTCGATAGTTTAAACTTGTTCTCTATAATTTCAGCAACATACGTTCGTATTGATTTATTCTGGAGTAAAAACGCATTAGCATAATAGCAGTACATTGTAGAACTAACTGCATTTACAAGAAATTTCAGTCGTCTCTCCTCTGCATTTTATATTTTCTGATTGGAAAATGAACTCATTTTAGATATTGCCGAATAGACTATCTGAGTTCTTGAAAGTTACAGTTGTATTAAATATAAATTCTTAGTTGAATTGCAAGAACAACTGTGACTTATTTTCGATTTGTAAAGAAACTATAACATGCCGACAAAATCCCAAAGACCAGATTGGGTGACCCCGAAAGATTTTGATGTCCTAAAAACGAGTGCATTGTCTAAATTTTTTCTATACTTCAGAATTTCGAGGTATTCATTTCCATTTTTGATTATACCGATTCTTTTTTTCCGAGATATGGCGCATTAACCTGCAAGTGTGGCCGTGCGGTCTCACTGACCGCACCATTTTTCTGAAATTTGGTCAGTAGGTCCTTTTAGACTCTATTAGAACGCACTAAAAGGATTTTTTGGCGCAGATCAATATAAATTAAGTTATTAATAATTTTGACTTTTTGAAAATTAGTTTTTCAAAATCTCGAAAAATATTGATTTTGGAAAAAATGTTGTTCACAAAAGTTGTGTATCTCGTCGAAACACATATTTTTTATATTTATACTTTTTTTCTAAAATTAATATTTTTCGAGAAAAATGACAAAAATGAATTTAAAAAATTGGGATGCGTTTCTTTTTGGCCGTTGGAAAAGGGGGTCGCGTGAGTGGACGTGAACCACTCTCCACCCGCTCACGCCGAACCCCCCTTTCCAACAAAAAATCTAAACATTTTTGCCATTTTTCTCGAAAAATATTTATGTTAGAAAAAAGGTATAAATATAAAAAATATCTGTTTCGACGAGATCTACAACTTTTGTAGACAACATTTTTTTCCAAAATCAATATTTTTTCGAGATTTTGAAAAAAATATCCTCCTTACGTCATGACAAAAATGTATTTAAAAGATTGGGACGCGTTTCTTTTTGGCCGTTGGAAAAGGGGGTCGGCGTGAGTGGATGTGAATCACACTCTCCACCCGCTCACGCAGAACCCCCCTTTCCATGAAAAAAGCTGAACATTTTTGCCATTTTTCTCGAAAAATATTAATGTTAGAAAAAAGTATAAATATAAAAAATATGTGTTTCGACGAGATCTACAACTTTTGTAAACAACATTTTCTTCCACAATATTTTTTTCGAGATTTTGAAAAAAATATCCTCCTTACGTCATGACAAAAATTTATTTAAAAGATTGGGACGCGTTTCTTTTTGGCCGTTGGAAAAAGGATGAAAAGGCCTGAGTGGATGTGAAGGACACTGCACCCACTCACGCCGAACCCTTTTTTCAAAAAAAAATCTAAACATTTTTGCCATTTTTCTCGAGAAATATTAATGTTAGAAAAAAAGTGTAAATATAGAAATTTTGTGTTTCGACGATATTTACAACTTTCGTGAACAACATTTTTTTCCAAAATCAATATTTTTTCGAGATTTGGAAAAAAATATCCTCCTTACGTCATGACAAAAATGAATTTAAAAGATTGTGACGCGTTTCTTTTTGGCCGTTGGAAAAGGGGGTCGGCGTGAGTGGATGTGAACCACACTCTCCAGTCGTTCACGCCGAACCCTCTTTTCCAACAAAAAATCTAAACGGGAAAAGGGATGAAAAGGCCTGAGTGGATGTGAAGGACACTCTGCACCCACTCACGCCGAACCCTTTTTCCAAAAAAAATCTAAACATTTTTGCCATTTTTCTCGAGAAATATTAATGTTTGAAAAAAATATATAAATATAAAAAATATGTGTTTCGACGAGATCTACAACTTTTGTGAATATTTTTGTCCAAAATCAATCTTTTTTCGAGATTTTGGAAAAACATAATTTGTTTGAAAAGTAAAAATTGTTAATAACTTAATTTATATTGATCTGCGACAAAAATCCTTACATCATGACAAAAATGAATTTAAAAGATTGGGACACGTTTCTTTTTGGCCGTTGGAAAAGGGGGTCGCGTGATTGGATGTGAACCACACTCTCCACTCGTTCACGCCGAACCCTCTTTTCCAACCAAAAAGCTGAACATTTTTACCATTTTTCTCGAAAAATATTATTGTTAGAAAAAAAGAATAAATATAAAAAATATGGTTTTCGACGAGATCTACAACTTTTGTGAACAACATTTTTTTCCAAAATCAATATTTTTTCGAGATTTTGGAAAAACAAAATTTTTTTTAAAAAGTCAAAATTATTAATAACTTAATTTATATTGATCTGCGACAAAAATCCTTACATCATGACAAAAATGAATTTAAAAGATTCGGGCGCGTTTCTTTTTGGCCGTTGGAAAAGGGGGTCGGCGTGAGTGGATGTGAACCACAGTCCACTCGCTCACGCCGAACCCTCTTTTCCAACAAAAAATCTAAACATTTTTGCCATTTTTCTCGGAAAATAATAATGTTAGAAAAAAACTTTAAGTATAACAAATATCTGTTTCGACGAGATCTACAACTTTTGTGAACAAAATTTTTTCTACAATGAATATTTTTTCGAGATTTTGAAAAACATATAATTTAAAAAGAAAATTTATTAATTTCTTACATATTTGATGTTCCTACGTATACTTGTATAAGTTAGATAATAATAAGTAAGAAAAAGTCACGTCCATACTTGAAGGTTAACCATTACAGTTTCACACCGAAAAACTATCAAATATC
This sequence comes from Andricus quercusramuli, assembly GCA_932178445.1. Lineage (NCBI taxonomy): Eukaryota > Metazoa > Arthropoda > Insecta > Hymenoptera > Cynipidae > Andricus > Andricus quercusramuli. Next base: position 19,146 of record CAKNXH010051791.1, on the reverse strand, counting down.
CTCAAATTCGGATACAGCAAACTCGAAAACCATTATCAATCGAATAACATAACTTTATTCACTTTCTTCATCTTTGCTAGTTCTATGTAAATCTGAAATGACAGTGGTCGTGCGGTCTGTGCGACCGCACGGCCATACTCGATATTAATGTGCTATATCTCGTAGACGAATCCGTTCGGGATGATCCAAAATGGAAATAAAAGGTAAAAGTTCGTGGTATATTGTTTTATGGCTGAAAAACAGAATTTTTTTCAATTTTGGGTTACGATATCGAAATTCTGATGTATAGGAAAAATTTGGACCTAGTCAAGTCTTTGGATACAAAAAACATTTTTGTCTGTCTGTGTAATTTTCTTGTGCTGAAACATCGATTATATATCAACGACGTGTTTATCATTGCCTATACTACGTGTTCTCGTGCGGAAAGTCGCATCGTAAATGGCGCTGATCTCATTTTTACAATTTTTTTTTTTTTTTTCAATCAAACGAAAACTGTGTCCAATTTGCGTGCATGCCGCTTTAATTTTAAGTTAGTTGTCCGTTTAGTTCCTTTTTTTTGTCGGTAAATCGCGTTTCCAGAAACTCAAGTATTAAAGGAAAGATTGCCTGAAAAAAAAATGTCGAAATGAATAGGAAAAGTCCGTTAAATGGATGAGAAACAAATTGAAAAGCTCTGAAAATTCTAGATAGTGTAGCTTATTTTGTTAGAAAGCACGGTAATGACAATTTTTATTAGTTGTTACAACCTTTGAAAATAAGAATGGTTGAGACAACTGGTAAAATTACTAGTTTACCTGATTTTACTAACAAAATAGTTGGCCCAACCAACTATTTTTTCAGTGTGAGAGGGAGAAGATTAGGAATTAATTAATTAATATTGCACCGAAAAAAGATGTGATCTGCAGCTATTTATGGTTTAATAAACTCTCGCTGATACATCTGTTGAATTGTAATTAATAATAATTATCTTTGTGTGAAGTTAACTTTGAAAATGTTTGGAACGTATTGAACCGTAAATAGTCGAGCACTTCTTTTTTCCGTGTTATTATTTCTAAAAATAAAATAGCTTTACACTTTGCTGTGCATGTTTTAGTGCATAGTTATATTTATCAATATATTATACCACTGATCGCTAAGTACGTTGATGTAACAACGTTGTGATGATTCACTTTAAGTATAAAATCGTGATTGTACGCGTGCGCGCACGATTAGCGGGGAGTGAGTATAAAATACACGATTTCTAGGTTCGTCAGCCGAATGATTCATTTTCGATAGATCAGCTCGGCAATGTTAATCGACATTTATAGCAAAAATTTTTTTGCAATTTGACGCACAGATGTTCGAGTCTCTTTCTGTCGTAGCGTGTACGCTCATGAATGTTGTTGCTTCTATGTGAAAATTTCAACTTGTCCGAGAGTGCAGAATCTTGGTAAATTGTCGCGTTGAAAATGGTGTGGTTAACGAGCTATAAAATGTTCACTACTTCCATCAATCTTTCTTCGAATAAATCCACTCGCGAGCCAAATTATCTTCAACGCACACCAAGTCCGTGAGAATACCCCAAATGGGTTGTAAAGTAAGCTTTGACGAAAAAAAACTCGTTTTATTTTTAATATCAGTACTTTTTTGATAAAAGTTGGTATACTTCCGAATAGGGAATATCTCAAATTCAAGAGAAGGGTAAAATTTCGTTGTTGTATATTTTCACATTTGTACGTCTAAGAAGTTCAAATCTATTTAACGATCATGTGAATTGTTAACTCGTATTTCGAATCTAGTGTTGATCGGTGTGATCGGTATTGACACAGGCCTAGATTTCATAGAAAATTGCGTACCTATGGAATGTCCAGTTTATCGCAAAACACTGAGAAAAGGAGACATGTTCCAGTGCTTTAATTGTGTCGATAAGGCATTGGTTCTATATATAAAAAAAAGAGGAAAAAAATATCAAATGTATTTGTATTCGATCAAATTGAGTTTTCTCGGTGTGATTAATGACTACTAAATTTAGCGAATGTATACGTGCTCGGTGATACAGGTATGAATGTTTGTGTGTGGGTGTGTGAATTGATTTTTTTCTATGAGCGAAGAGAGTGTCTTTTTTTGGTTATCCGTTATACAAGAATTAAAACAAGAAAAAACTATATATCTCGTTGTGATCGTCGGCCTGTCCGACAAGTCTAAATAAGTAAATAAACAAATAAAAAGTTTACATTCAGGTGTCTTTCTTGTGGTAACCCTTATCTTTGCGATATTTTTAGTCTTTATCGGCTTTAATTATGTTTAAGGGGTTTTTAGGTCAGTGCTTGATTTTTGAATAGTTTTAGTTATTTTTGCGTAATTTATTCAGTTCCAGCTTTTTCTCCTATTTTTATTCTTTTCCTATTTCCCCTATTAAAAATAATTTATATTTTTTCCTGTTTTTAAGGCATGTACCCTTTTTATAGTTTTTTCGCTCAAGTGCGAATTGAATTGATAGAACTCGATAAGAAAATTCGGAATTCATCTCGTTTGGTTAAAAAATTTACTGTTTGGTTGAAAATTTAATTCTTTTGTTGAAAATTAATCTACTTTTGTTAAAACGTCATTTTTGTTTTAGTCCAAAATTCAACTGTCTTGATGAAAAAGCGTCTTAGGATTGAAAATTTAACTATTTTGGTAGATTTTCATCATTTTTGGTTAAAAATACAACTGTTTGGTTGAAAATTACTTTTCTTTGTTTGTTAAAATGTAACTAATCCAATTTTAGTTCAAAATTAATAATTATAATTGAAAATTTATTTTTTTTATAGAAAATTTCTCCTCTTGGTTAAAAGTTTATCCTTTTTGGTTATATTCAATTGTTTTTGATTTTAAATTAAAATCTTTTTTGATTGAAATGTCAACTATTACATTTTCGTTGAGAATTCACCTTTTTTGTTGAAAGTTTAAATACTTAGTTTTTCTAAACTGAAAATGGAACTAACCCATTTTTAGTTGAAAATTGATAATTATAATTGAAAATTGATTTTTTGGTAGAAAATTTCTCCTCTTGGTTGAAAATTCATCCTTTTTGGTTAAAAATGCTACTGTTCAGTTAAAAATTCAATTTTTCTGTTGAAAATTAATGTTTTCGGGTTTGAAATTCAATTGTTTTGTACAAAATTCGTTTTTTTTTTGTCTAAAAATTCATCTCTTTTGGTATTGATCTCATCCTTTTTGGTAAAAAATGCAACTATTTCGTTGAAATTTCTTGTATTTTGTTGAAATTTCGTATTTTTTGGTAGAAATTTAATCTTCTTGGCTTAAAGTTCTTCTTTTTCTGTTGAAAATTCAATTATCCTGGTAGAAAATTCCATAATTTTGTTGAAAGTTGAACTAACTTTCCAAAAATTAACATAATTATTATGTTGAAAATTCGTTTTTTGTTGAAATTTACTCTCTCTGGTTAAAAAGTCCAGTTGAAGATTCATAATTTTAGATGACAATTCATCATGTCTGAAAGCGTAAAATTTTTTCTTTGAAATTAGTTTTTTGTTTGCTTGAAAAATATTATTTTTTCTTATATTTAACATGTAATTTCCGTTTGAATATTGTTTTTTTTTTTAGTTGAAACGTAATTTCTTTAATTGAATGTTTACTTTTTTATCTAAAAATTTATCTATTAAATTTTTGATTTAAAAATTGCCTTTATTAATTGAAAATTGGTATTTTTTGGTAGAAATTAATCTTGGTTCAAATTTAATCTTTTTTGTTTAAAATCGAGTTTAAAATTAAACTATTCCAGTTGATAATTCATCACTTCGTTTAAAAATTAGTTGTTTTTTTTTGTGTGGAAAATTCTTTTTTTTTCAAACTGATAATTGAACTATTATTTCAATTGAATATTTCATCATCTTAGTGGAAAATTCATTTCTTTGGTTCAACATAAATTTTTTCACTGAAAATTCTATTGTTACATTTTTGATTGAAAAATTATCCTTTTTAATTGAAAATTCGTCTTTTTTGGTAAAAATTAATTTTCTTGGTTGAAAATTCATCTTTTTGGTTTAAAATTCAACTTTTCCAGTTGAAAATTAATTTCTTTAGTTGAACATTAATTTTTTTATCTGAAAATTCAACAATTCAATGTCTGATTGACCATTTTTTTATGGTTACAAATTTATGTATTTTTGTTGAAAATTCGTCTTTTTTGTTCGAAAATTTATATTTTTTTGTAGAAAATTTATCTTTTTTTGTTGAAAATTAATCTTTTGCTTTAAAATTAAACTAATCCAGTAGAAGCTTCAGAATTTTAGTTGAAAATTTATCACCTTTGTTTAAAATTTAACAATTACAGTTACAGATTCATAATTTTAGTTGAAAATTCATCGCTTTAGTTGGAAATTTAACTATTTTGTTGAAAATTTGTTGTTCTTTTTTCTTGAAAATTAATTTTGCACTTGAATTCCACTATTTGGTTGAAAATTTATCTTTTTTAGTTGAAAGTTCAACTGTTTGGTTTAAAATTCAAGTATTTTGTTTTGAAAATTTCTTTTTTTTATATAAAATTAATCTTCTTGTTTGAAAATTCATCTGCTTGGTTGAAAATTAAACTATTCCAGTTAAAGGTTAATCATTTTAGGTGAACATTTCTTTTTGCTTGAAAATGCCACTATCCCAGTTGAAAATCTATCATTTTAGTTGAAAATTCATAATTTTGGTTGAAAATTTGATCTTGTTTGGATTCTTTTTTTTAGTTAGACAGAAAATTCAACTGTTTTGTAGAAGATTAGTTTTTTCATTGAAAATATTTTTTTTATATATATATTTTTAACTATTCCATTTTTGTTTAAAAATTCAACTATTTGGTTGAAAATTTATGTCATTTGCTGAAAATTGGTCTTTTTTTGGCAAAAAAAAATCCTCCTGGTTGAAAATACAACTGTTTGGTTACAAATTTATCTATTTGTTTGAGAATCCGTCTTTTTTAATTGAAAATTTATCTTGTTGGTAGAAAATTGATATTTTTGGTTGAAAATTCAATTTTGTAGAAATTTCATTTTTTAGCTTGAAAATTTCACTATTTGGTTAAAAATGTACGTATTTTGTATGTCTTTCAAATTCAACTTTTCCAGTTGAAGATTTCTAATTTTAGTTATAAATTCATGAGTTTGGTTGAAAATTGATTTTTTTGGCTGAAAAGTTAACTATTCCCTTTTAGGTTAAATTTTGAACTTTTTTAGTTCAAAATTCAAATATTCGATGAAAAATTTGTCATTTTTAGTTAAAAATTCACGGAATTTGTTGAAAAATCGTATTTTTGGTAGAGAATTAATCTTCTTTTTTTGCAAATTGATCACTTTGGTTAAAAATGATTTTTTTTTTAAATCAATTTTTTGAACTGGAAATATATCTATTCCATTTTTGGTTGAAAACTGATCTTTTTTAGTTGAAAATTCAACTATTTGGTGAAAAATTAATATTTTTGGTTGAAAATTCAATTATTTGGTTAAAAATTCATCTATATTGTTGAAAACTCATGAACATTATTGACAAATTCGAGAAATAATTAATTATGTTTTTAATTATTTCATTAATCGATGGTGATAAATTGTTAAAATATTTAAGAATATCTTTTAATATAATTCGTCAAAACTTTCTAAATTAAACATAATAATTCAATCCTTGTAAACTGAAAAATCAGTATGAAAAATTATACCAGAACAAAAATTGAGATACCTGAAAAAAAACCTGGAATAGTCAGGGAATTTTTTTCCAGGATTTGAGTAGACACCCTGAGAATATTTGCATTTTTTTTTTAATGACGAAATATTATCAGAATAAGAATGATCATAGTCATAAATTCTATGGATTCTGGAGATGAAGAAATTCTGGAAGTGAAACCAGGTAGGTGCACTTTGAGTCTTGATTGCCTTACACACCCACACCTACATCCTTGAACTGAAAGTGGGTGCCGAGAGGAAGCACCCTAAAAGCGATTCGGTTATGCCGGGGCAAAAAGGACGGTGCCTGAAGCATTTGCCTATATTCGCAGAAAGCGATCAATCCCGATCGTGACTATTCAGCGAATCAATTATTTGCACTCGGCTTTCGGATCAAGGCGACCTGACTGGAGTGCGGCCTCCTCTTTAACTTACTTTTACCTTGGGGAGAATATATCAGCTTCCTTTGATGTTTTCTGTCCTAGTTATACATATTTCAAAAAAATATTTGTTTTTCCGTCTCAAACGCCTCGGGGCATCTGTATAGTAACGATCTTATTTGTTGCCAGCGTTCAATTGTTTATCAACCGTTCAGACTGCAGTTTATTGATGTTCGCTCAATTTAGCAATGTTCAAAATGTTTGCAATTTTACCTCATTTTTTATCGATAATTTCAAGGCAAAAGTAGATGAGTAATGCTGATTCTAATCCAAGATTCTCCTAGAGTAACGAGCTCTAAAAGTTTGAATGATTCAACGGTTGCGCAATATTATTCAATGACGTCATCGATACTTTCGAGGATATTCTAGAAACTTAGCACGGGCGCGAACAACTCAAGCTCTAGAATGGTCCATTCAAGATGTTTACGCAATATTCGTTACAATTGCGCAATATCATTTTATGACGTCATCAATACTTTCGAGAATACACTAGAGTCCCGCTATAGTCCAACAAAGAGGTCCAAGGGAGCGAGAGAGAGGCGCTTGCAAGGTCAGCGGAGTTGCGATGTTGTCGGTTGGGCGCTTTCAGAAGTCACAAGAAAGAGAAGAAGAACGGTTTAGAGTCCCGAGATAGTATCTTTGTTGATTAAGGGTACCCTCGAAACGGCTAAGATAGCGGGACTCTAGTGTATTCTAGAAGCTTATCGGAAACGAACCACTGAAGCTCTAGAATGGTCCATTCAAGCTGTTTACACAAAATTCGTTACTCGCAATTGCGCAATATCATTTAATGTCATCGATTCTTTCGAGAATATTCTAGAAACTTAGCACGGACACGAACCACTCAAGCTCTAGCATGGCCCGTTCAAGCTGTTTACGCAATATTCGTTACTCACAATTGCGCAATATCCCTTTATGACGTCATCGATACTTTCGAGAATATTCTACAAACTTAGCACGGACACGAACCACTTAAGCTCTAGAATGGTCCATTCAAGCTGTTTGCGCAATATTCAATACTCACAATTGCGCAATATCATTTTATGACGTCATCGATACTTTCGAGAATATTCTAAAAACTTAGCACAGACATGAACCACTTTTCTGGAATGGTCGATTCCAGAACTCAAGTGGTTCGTGTCCGTGCTAAGTTTCTAGATAATAATAGATATAGATAAAAATTAAAAACATTGATTTTTTAATTAATTTTTTTCTAAATTATTTTCAACAAAACAATAAAAATGCGATAATATGACATGGAGTAATATGACACATAGGGAAATATGTCACTTGAGGTAATATGGAACATAGGGTAACGTGGTACAAGAGGTAATGTGTCACATCAGGTCTATGTTTTTGGTCAAGATAATATATTTGGGGTAATATCAGGGTGGACGCCGGACCGGGGATGTTTTTATAAATGATAGTAAATTTATTTCATGACCGGAAATTTCACAAGTTTTTAGGAGAAAAATTTGAATTATCACAAAATGAATTCGTATTCAACTTTTTTTTAAATTTTAAGTTCAATTGTTAACCTTTTACCATTCTAACTCTTCATTTTTAAGCGTACTTTTTTAATTTAAAGAATTTTAAAATGCAGTTTTGAAGACTTAAAGTCTTAAATAATTAAACATTAAAAGCATTTTAAATTTACAGTTGCTGAAAAAGAACGTTTAGGGGAGCGGCGGCGAATGCGGCGCGGTGGCTAATGTGGCGCGTTCGAGTTTTCGAATATTAACGCATTTTTTGCTTGTGGAGGTAGTTTCATTACATGTATATATGTTTTCAGCGTTACACTATTGAAAAATTGGGATAATTAAATTAATTGCCTGATATTTATGACGAAACGATAGTTTTGATTCTTTCGCTTGTATTGTGTCAGAGTAGCTAAAAACAAGTAAAAAATTACAGAAGTTTCGTGTAAACTTATAAAATTTGTTGGAAATATACTGTTCCGAGTTTCTTGAATGCACTGAAGTTCAACATTTTGAGTAAAATTGATGAAATTTCACGCAAAAAATCTTCATTAGATACTTTTCACATGCGACTAATATGGCGCATTCGGGAATAAAGTCGGCAGGTAACTTGGCGCACAAGTTTGTGGTTTGTTTTGCTCGGAGAATTTTGTAGCAACAAAATGCCGGTTTTTGGTTAGAAGGTAAGAAATATTTACTCAAAGTAATAAAACTTCGTGTCTAATATGCATAAAAAAGTTTTATTCTAATAATTATCGTGTATTTTAGAGTTGTTTTAGAATAATTGTATTTTGAAATCGTTTCACCAGTTTTCGGGTTAGGTTTGTTCTGACAGAATAAATATTTAGAAGGTTTAGAGTAGTGATATTATTTGAATATTGAATCATTATAACTGTTTTTGAAAACAATAAATTTTACTTATTATTAATATAATTTTGATCTATTGTTTATAAAACGTCTGTAAGCTTATGTTAAAATACAAAATTTTGAGTACTCCTCAAATTATTGTGAGACAATCTGCACTGTTGAAAAAACATTTTTTCTTGAAGTTTCGGCAGATATAATCCCTTAAATATGTTAATTATATTAAACGTCAATATATTTATCTTCTTTTTATTAAATTTTACTAATTTTTCTCCATAATTTATTTTTTATTCAATAATTATGAACTGAAATCGGAATGCGCCACATTACCAAACAAGGTAGGACAACTTGGCGCAGATGCTCTTTTTGGAAAACACATTAATTAACTGCTTTAATGAACTTCAATTAAATGTTATTCATGCTTATAGCATTGTTAAGATATTACCCTAAACAAAATATATTTTATTACAATATTTTACTTTATATTTTAATTTTAATCGTGCATTTTCCTTTATATGCGCCGCATTCGCCGCCGCTCCCCTATACAGAATTTATTATTGAAAATTGAACTTTTTCAAATAAATTTCAAATCCCATTCAAATATTGTGTTAGTCTACAATATTCCATTTTTAACCCATTAAATTTTAAACTTCTTAATTAAGATAAAAAACAATTATAAATCAAATTATAATTACAACGCAGATATTTAAAACTAAACAATTTTAAATAGAAAGCCTTGAATGTTCTATTGAGAAAAAATTCAATTTGTATAAGTGAAATTGTTAAATTTTGATGTATAAATAATTATTAATTTCGAATAAAATTTTTACACTTTTTAAAGATTTTGATAGGTTTCAAGATTATAAAATAATGTTGTTTAAGATTTTTGCATAATTTAAAACAGATTTTTTTTATTCAGAAAACATAATTTAACTTACAATTTAAAAAAAAATATATCATTTTGAAAATGTACAAATGTATTGATTCATTTTTAAATTAAGAGCATTGTAAATAATTGAGGGTTCGAATACAAAATTTCTGAATGAAAACACTCGTTTAAGCTTCTATTTAAAAAGTTTAAAATTCAAAAGAGTTCCACTTTGAAAATTTTAATTTGCCCTCAGTTTTCATTTAAATGAAAAAAATTTAGCTTTAAGAGTTAGATTTTTTGAATTTCAATGATCGTCAAAAAGGTTTGCGTGCCGGGAAATGCCGTGGAAGTGCCGGATAATATGGCACACAGGGTAATGTGGCACATAGGGTCTATGTCTTTGGTCAGGGTAGTATATTTAGTACAATATTTTATTATCTTTTTAAAAAATATCCTCGACTCCTGAAGCAGCGTTAATATGGTATGGGGTAATATGGCACATTGGACAATATGGCACATAAAGTAATATGGCACATTGGGTCTGTGTTTTTGGTTTAGGGTAGTATGTTTTTGGTAATAACGGA
>CAKNXH010051790.1:9266-21557 GCA_932178445.1 Andricus quercusramuli | reverse complement strand
CTCTGCGGAGGCAGCCTTGCCCCACGGATGGGTATTGCTAATCTGCCTGCAGTCGTAACATCGTTTGTTGCCGTGTTTCTCGGTGCGGTCTCAGGAGTGTTCTGTTGAGTATTCTCGTTCCTGATTTGTTCTTCAAAATCGGCTGAAGCACTGATACTGAGTGCAATTGGTATATCGTGTACCTGAAGGGTTCCAGCAATGGAATGTCCAGTAGAATACTGAGGGTTTGTTCTTTGTAGACAGCCGTGACCTTGGAGATGCTCGACAATTCCTCTAGATCCACCAGCGGTCCCGGAATTGGAAAGTCAACATCTGGTTGATGGTCCTGGATATCACGGTATATTGGTTCCACCTGTTCTGACGTCAAAAGCGAGAGATGCATAAGACCTCGGCGAGACGCATGAATGACTTCAAGGATTCGGTTGGCTGCTCGGAGGTAGTCGTCAATACTGGCGCCTAACACTCTTGAAGCGCGAGTTAGACTTTCGACATTCTTTAATTCAGCAACATCACGTTGTAGATTGTCTAACTTCGTGATATTTTGGGAGAGTTGTCTCTCGTGGAAGGCTATGTTCTCCTTATTGTTGTGTGACAATTTGTGAATTTCCTCCAACTGTGCTCACACCACGTGTGTTTGTCTACCAACTATATATGAGATGTTTCCTTGGAGTTCATTAAGTTCGGCGATTTTTGTTTCGATGGCTTTTCCGTCATCGTACGTTAGTAATCCGGCCACAGGTCCAATTAGGCCACCTAGTACTCCTAGTAGCGGGGTAGCTCTTCGACTCCTTAGCCCACCTGGTAATTTTGGTGAAACTAGTTTTTCGGTCCTTCGACTCATTTCATTCGTGTGTCTGGTTACCTCCTTTCTTAGCTCATAGGTTGCCAGTGAATCTTGAATTTTTCCAACGTCAAAGAAAATGGTGACTCTCCAAGTTCCAGTAATTCGTCTCATGATCCCCAATTGCTCATAATAAAGCCCCGTACTATTCCTCAAGGGCGTGATCCTGTATGTGAGCTCTTCTGAATTTTGTTGGCTGGATGGAAATAGGATTAGCAGCAACGTCATCCCTAGTATTTCCATCTTGCTGGATGTTTAAAGAATAGACAAACTATCAAAAGAAAATTACAGAATTAGTCCTTAAACAATTACTGGTGAAGCCAGGCGTACGTCCCCAGAATCCGGATTTACTGCCAATTATTGCATACCTTCTAGTTCTGTGGGGCGCAAGTCCGACTTCAGCATTTTTCTTTGCATGTTGATGACAACCTTCTTTTATTCCTAACAATGAGTTACTAGAAGTTTATCCGCATGATTGGAAAAACGCTTTCCATCGTCGGTTTCCAAAATCACATTATTATGCGAGGTGAACTCTACTATGGTGTGAGGAACATGGGCTCGACTATCGAATTTCCCATCTCTGACATCTTTCACAACATAAACTTTGTCTCCTATCTTTGCCTTCAAGGGTCGAGCCTTTCTATCGTAGACTTTCTTAGATTGCAGCTTAGCCTTTCTCAGATTTTGACTAGCTAAACGCTGGATTTCGGTCAAACTAGTGATTAAGTCCCGGAGATAGGTGCCGTAAGTTTCTAAATCCTCTCCCCGAGGGAAAGAGCTAGGTATTCTGGACAATCGGCCGAATACCAGCTCGTATGGGGTAAAGTTTGTTGCTTCGTGCACAGACGTATTGTAAGCAAATATGGCGAATGGGAGCAATCGATCCCAATCGTCATAATCGACCGCATAGTGTTTAATGTAGTCAGTTAGCACAATATGACTGCGTTCCAATGACCCATTAGTCTGTGGGCGATAGCCTGAAGTGGTTAACGGCTTCACTTCAAAGATGTCTTCTAGGTTCTTCATTAGTTTACTAACGAAACTTCCTCCCCTGTCGGTAAGTATACACCTTGGTGCACCGTACTGGGAAAAAAGGTTGACCGCTACCGCGTGGGCTACCGTGGTTGTTTTTAAATTGGGTATAGGGACGGCGATGCAGTATTTACTGAAATTGTCCTGCATTGTTAGAATGTGTCGATTTCCGCTGGGAGTAGTGGGTAACTTTCCGACGGTGTCTAGCGAGACTTTGTCGAAAGGTTCGGCTGGGGTATCGGTGATTATCATTGGTTCACGCGTGCGTGCTCGAACTAATTTTTGCTCTAGGCAACTCTTGCAGTTACGGATGTACTCGGTGACATCGTCGCGGAGTCTTGGCCAAGTACATCTTTCCCTAATTCGCCTATAGGTTTTTGTGATCCCTTTATGTCCACCTGTTAGGCTACCGTGGCATTCTGCAATGATTTTTGATCGTACTTCAATTGTGGGGACCTCGATTCGACCATGACAAATGGTTATTGTGACAGGGGTGGCACAGTCTAGCTTCGCTAATAGTTCAGCCATTTTATTCTGAGGAAGAGGGCCCAGCAAATCGCCGGAATTGGCTATTCGATAGCTTGTCTGCTTATCCTGAACTAGTGCTAGGAAAAGGTTTTGCAGTCCTAGAGACACATCCCTCCAATCGAGCTCGTCGCTGTGTTTTCCTTTGACCACGATCGAATAGGTCTTATATCGACCGTGGGGAGTGCTCAAGACCTGGCCCTTCACAGGTTTGCATTCCCAGATGTCTTGAAAATCAAGACGATCGGTAGCAATCAAAAGCTTTGCTTTGGAATATTGTATTCTCGAAAGTTAAAGGGGGAGTGGGAGGATCTATGTAGGGAATTTCGACGTCGATATGGGAGCTTGATACCTGTCCAGGGATGTTTGATGTTTCTTTGATTGTGCCCTGTGTTAATCGTCGTGGCGTTATCACCCTTCTCCGGGAAGGTAAGACTGGAGCGCCTTCTTCAGGCACCGCTGGAAAAGGAGTGGACATAGCACCCGGAGGGTTAGTGGACATAGGTGATGGATACCAGGACCTTCTAGGTACTTGCGTTTCAGTAGGAGGTGATTCAGCTTGTTCTGCTAGACCCGTGAAACGAACTGTGCTTTTTCTGGCCATTCCGGATTTTTGTTCGGCTTCATTTGCGTCTAGTGATCCTGTTTCAACATCTTTGGCAGTGGGTTCAGCTGCCTCGGAGATTGGAGTCGGATCGATGGTTTTCCTGGTTTTCTCCTCGTATTCTTTTAGAAATTTTCCAACTCTTTCTGCAAATACGTTATCGTCATATTCCGTACATGGATCAAGGGCTTCTAGTCGTTGGAGAAGGTTTTCATCCTCCTCTCCATCGGATACATGGGTGCGTAAGAGTTCCATGCCTCCGGAGTCCTAGTACATTGACTCGGGTTGGGCCCCAGAGATATCTATCCCATGATCCGTGACTGCCTTGTCAAATTGAGAGAATGACTTTTGTAAAGCGTTCCTCAGGTTATTTTCCTTGAATTCCGTGTTGTCCAATTTGTGTTTATCACCTTCGGCGTCTAGTTTCTCTTCGGACTCGCTGTCTATTATGGGTGCTGGAACGCTCCTAGAAATCGGTTGAGTATTCACTACCGATTGTCTCACTTCTTTTTCCCCTACCTCTGATTCGGGCTGAGGGGAAGTGGGTGTTCTATCAATTCCTTCGCGGGCCAATCGATCTGCCTCTTCGTTTCCTTCTATGCCTTGGTGACTGTGAATGTGATTTCATTTCACGTCTAACAAGTTGAGGGCAGATTTTAATTTTTGGAATTCTGCCCTATTCTTTACGGGTTTATTTTCGTAAGTATTCCAATTGTTGGTTTCCCATTTAGGGATCCATTCAGTAGCGCTGTTGATTACGAACTTCGAATCCGTATTTATTCGCAATCTTTTTATTCCAGCTTTATGCGCTCGGCGTGCAGCTTCCACGGCTGCTTCCAACTCTGCTGCATTATTCGTTTGTCGGCCGCTAGCTGGACGAGAGACATTTAACGGATGATCTACTCCAAACCAAATTCCTACTCCAGCCTTGGATCGCTCGCTTCCATTGTGGGTGCATGCCCCATCAATATATACGTCCACGTATGGATCTGTATTTGGGCTCAGCCAAGGGGAAGGCAGAGGATCCTGAGCTGGTGCAGCACTTGGAAGTGGCGCAGTCCTCGTCGGGGTAGGAGTCATCTCTAGTCCTGGGAGGACGCTATGTGATTTTCGGAAAACGGGTGGATCGGATTCTTCGTTTCCTGAGGTCGACGTTTCATCCGAAGAAGAAAGGTCATTGCTATTTACAGGGGTTTTGGGCTTTTCCATCTCTCTTTTACGTCTAGTAAGCCTCTTGGCTATTCCGCTTTCATTGAGGTCTGGCATTTTTATTCCCGCAGGGGGATGGTAATTTCCATCCGAGTCATCTGAAACGGTAGTTGCCATTAATCGTTTCCGCTCCATAGGTTTTGTCTCTAAAGTCAATGTAGAGTTGACGGGCCTCAGAGGCGCCTTTCGTAGAATCGAGGGCTTACTAGTGGATCCCAAAGCTTCTGAAACCCCGTCCTTGGGACGTTTAAGTATCGAAACAGGCCTTTTTGTCGGCCGTTGGTTCTTACCTGGTAGATTCTCCGATGGCTGTCGCTTTCTGAGGCGACTCGTTTGTTCTGAGGATACATCTGGCCCTGTGAGGTTCTTGGAATTCAAGGATTCCACAGGCGGAAATTTCCTACTCCGTAGAGTACCGCTAGGCATTCCTTCTCCTCTTTATCATAATTTAATTCATAATCGGTCAAGATCTTAGAGTAGTAAGCTATAGGCATATCCATGTCATCCTTCTTCTGCGTCAACACTGCTCCTACAGCATGGTCAGAGGCATCCGTCGTCAATTTGAAGGCTTTCCTAAAATCGGCATAATGTAGGATTGGTTTTCTACACAAGTAACGACGAAGTTTCCGGAAGCTTCGAGCTTGCTCATCTCCCCATTTGAAAGGCGTATCCTTTTTCAAAAGTTCAGTTAAGGGTTTTGCCAGCTTCGCGTAATCCTTAATGAACCTTCGGTAGTACCCCGAGAGACCTAGAAATTGGCGGACATTTTTGACAGTTCTCGGTGTGGAAAATTGTCGTATCGCTGTTATTTTGGCGGGATTTGGCCTTACTCCGTCCCGTCCAATAATATGGCCCAAATAGGCCACCTCCTTGCGTAAGAAGTCGCATTTGTCCGGCTGCAATTTTAGATTCGCATCCCGCAGTCTTTCCAATAATCGCCTGATCTTCGTATCGTGTTCTTCTATAGTTTCTGAATGTACCACGATATCATCTAGATAAATGAAAGCTTCTGTTCCATGCATTTCAGTTAAAACGTTGTCCATGAGTCGTTGGAATGTGGCTGGGGCATTTTTGATGCCCATTGGCATACGGAGGTATTCAAAATGATCACGCGGTGTTGAAAAGGCTGTTTCAGCCCTATCCCCTGGGTGGGTTTCGATTTGATGGAAACCATTTGCTCAATCTAGCACGGAAAAGTACTGTGCTTTTCCAAGATGGTCCAAAATGTCCGTAATATTTGGTAACGGATATGCGTCTCCTATGACTTTGTCATTGAGCACTCTATAATCCGCCACCACTCTGAACTTTCGAATGCCTGAAGGATCCATCTTCTTTGGAATTATCATTATCGGGGAATTGTAGCGAAACTTTGATTCCTTAATAATTCCCGATCTTAATTGTTTATCGATTTGTTCCCGAACCTCGTCGGATGTCGCCTGGGGATGTCAGTATGGCTTTCGCATTATTACCTTATCATCCGTGGTGGGGAATCGATGTTGCAACAAATGGGTACAGCTTAATAGTTCTCTATTTAAATGGAAGACATCGGGAAAATCCCTTACCCAGCTGTAAACATATTCTCTCTCTTCTAGAGTCAGTTGGGAAACATGAAGACTTTTCAACACTTTTTCCGTACGTTGAGATCCTGGATCTGTCACGTGTGTTGGTAATGCATTAGGTGCAGCTTCCTGGGGACTGACTTCAAATTCTACTGCTTCACTAGTGGTGTTTATAGCCAGCACTCTGCACACTCCATTTTGGACTTTCACAGCTGCGTCTCCCAAGTAGATTCCTTGTGGAGTATCCATTCTTGGTAGATATCCTTCCTGGACTCCCGTGTTTCTTACGTCTATATCGACAGACATTCGCATTCGAGCCGCAATACGTAGGATTCGAGGGAAAGGCTTTATTTCCGATTTTAGAGCTTTTTTCGCGCCCTTAGATTCTTCATCTACGAAGGGAATCGGCGTTACTGTTTTGTTTATCGTCACTAAAGTGTTATGCCGGAAGAACAACTGTGCTTGCTCCTGCCTGAGATAAGGCCGGCCTAATATTCCATCACTAGTCACGGGGATTGAGTTCCTTACTACGTGGAACTCGGTAGGGGATTCCAAAATAGGTAATTTTAGGGTGCCTATTGTCTTGACTGGATGATTAGTGATTCCCGCTATTTCTACTGCTTTTTGGGGGTCATACTTCAAATTCGGGTTCAATGCACATGTTTTTATCAAGTTTAAATCAGAGCCTGGATCCACGAGAAAATGTGCAAAACCGTATCTGAACTCTGGCCATATGATTTGCACGACGGGGGAGTCTTTAGAATTCCGCCCTGTTCGTAGGATCCTATGGAGTTCTCCGGATAGCTCTTCGTTAATAGACGCTTCTGTGCTGATGGACTCGTGGCTGCGTCCTGATACAGAGCCTGCTGCGAGTTTAAATCCTTGGACGGTCCTGGGGAGTTGGATCTGGAGGGAGGTTTTCCATATCCTTTCCAGGACATGTTTGGGAAATACTGGTTAGTTGGGTATTGTGGTAAAACTGGAGTAGAGGAATAGGGGTATGTCGGACCGTATCCAGGTAGTGGTGGTTGGGATGCCAGGTAGGATTGCTGGGCACCCATATATTGGGATAAACTCCCGTAGCTAGGGGGCGAGAACACCCCGCTAGCCATCGGTTGAATTGGAGTTGACTCCGGGAAGGATACGGATGTTTCCTTAGGGTGTTTCCTTTCCGATTTGTCTGAGGAACTCATTTGTTTTGAGAAGGGACTAGTTGGGCGACTGGAACTAGCCTTTCCTTCCCTTTTTGCAACGAAAAATGAAGAGGCCATGGCCCTTGATTTTTCTGCGTATTTTTGTCTCTCTTCCACGTGGAGGGCATACTCCAAGGCTTCGCTTAGGTCCTTCGAGTTATTGGTGTCTACGAATTTCGACATCTCTTCTGGCAATCCACGAATAAAAACGTCCAGTGCGCAATCTTTAATTGGTTTTAACATTATTTCACTTGCCTTTTCTTGCCCATACCGGGTGTTATATTTTTCTTCCAAAGTATGCCTAGCTCCGCTAAGCAAACCGTGGACGCGATCGTAATAGTCACTTACCGATTCGGATTGGGTCATTCGTAGGTTGACTATAGCCTCAAAATACCATTGATATTTTTTTGTTGGGGCGAATCGCTTTTTCAAATGCTTAATCAAATCATTCACGGTGGGAAACTGCTTATCCCGTACACTTTCGCGCGCTACTCCTTTTAATTTTGATAACACCGCTTTGATAAACATAGGTTCGGTTGCTGGTGTGATAAATACGGCCCCATTGCACACATCCTGAATAAACTCTATTAAAGGTGGAGTTTTCCCATTAAAATCGGGGATATGGTAAGTGCTAGTTTGCATTGTCATGTTTTCTAAAAGGGAGTTCATGACTAAGCTGGCATCCATGTTTACGCCAGGGTTTGAAACACGTAAGTTGGGCATGGCTGCACTCAATGTATTTGCGATGCTTTGGTCATTCAAGTGTTGATTGTCGATGTCTTCAATTTCGTTGTGCTCTTCCGTTGGGTTACCTTCGTCAATAGGGTCCATGGTTATAGTTTAAGCTAAGGACCTTGCCACTCAGCCGCAAGATTTTTTTTTTGTCGTATTTTTGTCAAGTACTAAGTGTTCTGTCGACGCACACCTCAAATTCCTAGACGTTGAATAGCCGTCATTCCCAAAATTCCCTTTACAATTGGGTGTTCAATGGGGGTATTGATAGAAATGATCTCGCATGTGATAACCTCATTACTCAAATATAAATCTACAGTTCCCACTGATTCTATAGTCAGTGAGCCGAAATCGTGTGTGGTCACTGGATGTCTTGTAAACTCTACCAACAATTCGCTTTCCGGAATGAATGTTAATGGGGTTTCGCGGAGCAGTGTCAAATGGATATTACCCCTTCGGAAAGATTGAGCATATAGGGTTAATCTAGTTGGTTGCTGATACTGTATGGTCTCATGGCAAAAGGGAGGCATTTCAAATACAAATTTCTTTTCTGATGAATAAATTGATATTAAGCTTTTTAATTCTGGCACGTCTTCAGGGTTCGTAATTCGAATAAATATATTCCACACCGGAATACATTTATAACTAGAACCACTTCTGGGCAAGTTCTGTGGTAATAATGTCTTGCTCACGAGGGCTAAAATGCGCCAGTAGCCAATTGAAATTAAAACACGATTTTCCTAAGAGTTAGCCGCTTTTGCGACAGCCCGTTATGGCGTAGCGGTAAAGGCTCAAGGCGAAGGCATAACAGGAGACATATAGACTCAACATGAATCCCTGAAACTAAAAAAAAGGACCCTTTTTCTATTTAATCTATCAATACCAACTCTATATCTGTCCTTTCCTCGGGTTCGGTCTCAACTATTACGGTTTCGGCATCTGAATCCGAATCAGAAGCTAACGATTGTACATTGAGAATCCTAATTTCTTGATCTCGGGCCGCGATTCTTTGTTCGACGGCCTCCTCTAGAGGTGGATCAATGGTAATCACTGCAATATCGACAACCCTCACTTCTATTTCTTGAATCGGCCCCACAGTGGTTCGAACTACTGGTGTGACCGCTAGGGTGGGAATTGACTTAACTGCAGGCTTAATCAAATTCTTGTAAATAATTGACCTTGCTGGTATGGTTTTTACGTTAGTTTGATTTATCCTTTTAGCTCGCTTTCCTCTTTTCACCGTAGGTTTGAGGGGTGACTTAGAAAGGGTCGTATTTGAGTTAGGCATTTGGAAGGTCGGGTGAGGCACTCGAAATGCTGCTTATCCTGCTCAAGGTCGCGCGAGAGAGTTACTGAAGATTTTTGAATATTGACCTTAATATTCAAAAATCTCGCCTACCCCTGTGTGAAATGAAAAACAAATGCTCAAA
Organism: Andricus quercusramuli; assembly: GCA_932178445.1. Lineage (NCBI taxonomy): Eukaryota > Metazoa > Arthropoda > Insecta > Hymenoptera > Cynipidae > Andricus > Andricus quercusramuli. Next base: position 12,432 of record CAKNXH010051790.1, on the reverse strand, counting down.
CGCAGCAACAGACCTTCCCTTCGCTAAAGCGTTCAGTTCGAGTCGGCGCGGATGAGCCACATAATTTTGTAATTTGAGAGTGCTCAAAAACAAAATCGCGTGACTTCGGTTTATTTCAGGTGGTACATTTATTCAGGAATTTGGTAAAAGAAAAACTTCAGCCCGTCAGCTGTGCGTGCGATTGGGTGAACTAGTAGGTATCAATTATTGATATAATTGATACTCACGTTGTTTTTCTTATTCCAACTTAGGTATTTTTGGATTACTATCCGCGTGGTTATACTAGAGGGAAGCGAAGCCACACCGGAATTTTATTTATTCCTTCAAGTACTGAGTCTTCATTTTTTCTTATTTATTTATTTATTTTTTAATTATGAAGCAAAAAAAAGGTAATCTCTACACCGATTAGGCCTGCAGTGATATCAATTTTCACCTCTTTTGGACTTCGGTAACTCTTAATTCCGATTGGGTAAATAAGAATCTCCTTGCAATTCAATGTTGGTAGTATTTCTCGCAGGAAAATGTATATATATATATATATATATATATATATATAGTTAAAAGTTTGTCATAAGGACAACCGCAGGATTTCGCCGGGAGCGGGTGCTAATCTGAAAAATTGCACCCGCTCCCAGCGAAATCGCGGTAAAATTTCAGCTGTAACCACGTCTCACGACAGTGAGATGGGTGGTTACAGTCTGCGCGAATTCAATACGATGATCCGGCGAAAGTCTCAAGCACCCCGAGGACACGGAGCGACCCAAGGACGACCGCCTTCTGCATTCTCCCTGCAAATGTCTGAGCATTTTGTTGACACGCAGGGATGCTTTTCAGGCTATTAACAAAAAAACGTTGGTACCTCCAAGAGCGCCAATGATCAGGACAATTAGCTTAACAAAATATTCCGGGTATAACCGTCGCAACTCCCTCATAAGGTCTTTATACCTTTCTTTCTTTTCTTTCTCCTTCGCTGTGACGTTTTTGTCCGCTGGTGCCGAAAATTCGATAACGAACATGGTTCATTTCTCGAAGTCAAGAAGAACCATGTCAGGCCTCGAGTGCGCAACAGAAACAATTGTCGAGAATATGAAGTTCCAATATATGCGGCACTTCTCATTTTCGACAATTGACTCTATTTCTCTAGGGGCGTTCAGCGGAGAGCTATTTGGGCTAATGCCGTAAGAGTGACAGAGATGGTAATAAAGCACTCTCAGTGCCGCATTGTGCCTTTGGATGTAGGTTGTTCCCACATGAGCTGGACAACTAGATAGTATGTGTCCTAGATGCTCGGGGTGTTCATGACACGCTCTGCAGCTATCATCGGGAATATCTTGGCTCAAAATGTGGCGACGGTATGCTAGAGTGGAAATGACACCATCTTGACATGCCAAAATGAAGCCCTCTGTGCCCGACTTCAATCCGGGTGATCTAAGGAAAGCAAACGTCAGCTCATACGACATCGACTGATCTTCCACATTTCTGTGGAAGATGCCGTGCATCTTCTTGTCGAGGAGCTCTTCGCGGAAGTTTTTCTCCTGTGCTTTCTTAATCCGGGCCTTCAGGAGTGAGTATTTAAGATGGATAAGATTTGATGCATTTCGCTCACCCCTGATATTGAAGTCAAGGCCGAGTGTTTCAGCAGCCTCTTCTGCTGCTTTGTAAAGAAACGCCCCTTTGCCTACTTCTTCGTGTTTTCTGACCATTTTAAGAAGAGGATCTTGTCCATTTGCGACAATATGTGCTGTACCCAGAATAATCCTGTTGTGAAGACATTCAAGATTCAGTATTCCACGACCACCTTGACGGCGTGAGATGTAAAGTCGTGGAACAGAAGACTTAAGGTGCATGCTTTTGTTCATGTGCATAACCTTTCGGGACCCGATGTCGAGGGATCTGAGCTCGTCCTTCGTCCATGGAACTACTCCAAATGAATAGAGTACTACTGGGACGGCAAGCATGTTCGTTGCAGATACTTTGTTCCTCGCCGACAGTTCGGAAGACCATATCTGTCGGAGGAGACGTTTGTATCTGCCTTTATAGATGTTACGTCCTGAATGCGGCTTTGTGGCACGCCCAGGTATGTATAGGTCTCTCCAGCGCAAAGGTGTCGTATAGCGCTTCTGTCAACGAGTTCAGGATCTTCGAGGATGCCGTTAAGTTTTCCTTTCTTCAAATTAACCTTGGCGCATTTCTCTAACCCGAACTCCATTCCAATCTCTTGAGTGTACTCTGTGAAAATTTTTAGAGCTAGATGTAGTTTCTCTTGATTTCTAGCATAGAGCTTAAGATCATCCATGTAAAATACATGAGTTACCTTATGCTTTCTATTTCCAGGTTTGCCACAGAGGTACCCTTCGGAATGGCGAAGTGCGAGAGATAGTGGCAATAATGTGAGGCAAAAGAGGAGAGGGCTCATGGTGTCGCCCTGAAATACACCTCTCTGAAAGGTGATACTGTTAGTGATCACACGATATTTTCCAGATAAGATGGTAAATCTGGTTTTCCAAAGCGGCATTAATCTCTCTATGCATCTCACGATGTGTGGATGAACCTTCAAGCTTTCCAACAGACAGATGATAAGTCTATGGGAGGTTGAATCAAAAGCTTCTCGGTAATCTATCCAGGCCATCGATAGAGATCGTTGATAGGATGCTGCATCTTTACAGACACATCTATCGATGAGCAGGTTCTCCCGACATCCTGCTACGCCTTTCTTCGAGCCACGTTGTTCATACATCTCTCGCCACACAGGTTCAATTGTCCGAAGAATCCTATCATTTAGGATGGCTGTGAAGATCTCATACAGTGTGTTCAGACAAGTTATTGGCCTGTAATTCTTAGGGTCAGCTAAGTTGCCCGTCTTAGGCAGGAGCACTGTGCGCCCTTCCACCAACCACTCCGGAATAGGCTCTTCCGACTTTAGATATGAAGTGAAAATTCGGGCCAGATGCTGGTGGGTTGAAGGAAACTTCTTCCACCAGAAGGTCTTGATACCATCTGGTCCCGGAGCGGGAAAGTTCTGCATGCCTCTTAATACGTTTTTCACCTCCTCGGTAGTGATAGGTGGGCATTCTTCCTCAGGTGTTATGAGGGCATTGCACAGCTCCTTGAAGCTATTTATGTTCTTCGAGTCTTCTTATATATATATATATATATATATATATAT
>CAKNXH010051785.1:0-13188 GCA_932178445.1 Andricus quercusramuli | reverse complement strand
AAGGATACGCTGTAGCGTATCCGCTCCGTTCGTTCGGTCCGCCAGGGCAATCCAACGATGCTTCTGAAAGTCCATCGCTGAAAGGAATGAGAGTGCAAAATTTGAATTTGAACCAACGATGATTCGAAAAGTCCAACGCTGAAGGTAACAGAAATTCTACTCATTTTTCTTTCTTATTTTAACTGTTTATTGTATACATACTTTTATAGTACACACAATTGACAGTGATATTGCAGTTATTCTACATATTTAAATTCAAAATTATTATATGGTCCACCAATATAATACAAGTAGAGTTTCCCCTTTTGAGCCGCTTCTTGCACTTTCTCAAACGTGTCCTCACATTGAGCAGCCTCAAAGACTTTAATGATCCTACTGGGTAAGAAGATTGCAAATTCGTTCTCCAACTCCGCCACAATCCTGTTACCATACTTTGTCTGAACCTTGCGGATTTTGGAAACAGCATACTCTTTTTTTGGAGTAAGGTTGGACATCGGTTTCGTGGATAACACTCCATCCATGCGGCCAACTGCGTTGATCGCTTTGAGGTTAATATTCTCCAAAGGCATTTCCAAGTTTTTTTTTTTTACCAGGCAATAAACTTTACACTTCACTGAACTTTTTCAAATCAGACCATTATGTCCTGACGCTGCTTTTATAGACCCCCCCCCCCCACTTCAGACATGACACTTACTCCTTGCGCATGTGCATAAATCTTCCAGAAACTTCAATAAATCAAATAATTGATTAGTTTATACTATTGTCAGATAAGTTAATAAAGTTACTCATAAGCGGTATCTATTATTGAAAAAAAAATAATAGTTGGACATTTGATACATACTATCAAATGATGCTATAGTACCACATATTTATTGAAAATAATGAAACTAACACTTCAATTTTCCTGTATTTTTTGTTTTTATTCAAGAAAAAAACTCATCCTTATTTTACAAAGTCAAATCTTAACCTAATTTAACAGGGTAAAATTTAAATTGATAAAAGAAACATTATGAAAACAGGAATTCGCACTTATTATAAAAGTCTTTAAGCGTTGTATTTTTCAAACAAGTGTCTGTAGTATCTACACCTTTAGTCACATCATCAGCATCATCGTTGTCAGCACTGCTTCCAGCATACATCCAGATGGTTGGCTGTTGCTGAGGAGTTAAGAACCAGGTCTTGAGCGCCAGGACGTTTCTTACAGCACAATTGTGATTCCAGAACTGGGTATGGTGATTACATGTGGTGAAAACTGTATTGTGTAATTTCTTTAGCGAAGGGCAGCCCAGATCCTCCAAATTGCGTACACTTAATCCAAACTCGTCAAGCCATTTCTTTTCTTCAAGTCCTTTCACGTAGATTGCATAAGCACCAAGCAGCAAATCTTGGAGTATAGGTCTCAGTTGCTCATGGGGTACGTCACCGGAATTCCACTGAATACCTTGGTAATTGCGCCTTGCTCGTCCACGATGAACTCCATTTCGATGAAAACTGGATTCTGTTTCTAAAATCATCTGTTTTATACATTTTCTCCCCACCACCGGCATTACCCCCACCAGCATTATCATATTAAATCAACTTTTTTACGCCACCACTAAGTGGCTGATACTGAATCATACGGTCGTGTATAATTAGACAGTAGGCTGCCGTTTCAGCAGGGAAATTGTTTGCAGATTCAAATTCCAAACGAACGTCAACTGAGGCTTGTTTTAGAAACTCGTTTTGTTTTGAGCAATCAATGACACTGAGAGGAGCGTATTCTTTGAAATCACTCTTCTTCAAAATTGGTTCAGGCTCTTTACCATAGTAGGCTACCTGAAAGTTTGCATACATCTCATACTGTAGTGCAAACTGATTATGGTCAAAGTCCAGATTCAAATTACCGTACGGATAGTACTGCGAGTTGAGAAATACCTTGACATTGGTTATATTGCAATGATCGAAGCGATTAGTATATCTAAATAACCTATCCTTTCTACCTGTCTGGAATCCCAGTATGATGTACCGTGGTTTTTCCAACTCAGCTGATATTTTCACAGTCCATATATGTTTTGAGGTGGTGGTTAGCAACTGTATCTTTTGCTGATCCGAAGCCTCTACATATGGTATCATCCACTCCACTTTGAAAATCGAGATCTTAAATTGCTCTTCATTTCCTGGCGTTCGTCGTGCTTGAACAACAGCATTGAAATCACTGCGTGATCTTGTCAAGATAAGTTCATGCTTTGCGTTCACAACGACCTTTCGATAGTCTTCAGCAAATCCTAGGATCATACTGAGTGGTATAGTGACATCAAAGTATCCCGCATTATCGGTCAGACGTTTCGTTCCTTCCGGGATGTCTAGCCATCCTGCATTCTCCATTAAATAAATTTGCCCAGGGGTAAATGAGACGTAGCTTTTTATGGTGCTAGTGACACCGACATTTTTGCAACGATCGATTAAGAATAAGATGTGGCCACAATTTAGCTTAAGAGGCAACTATAAGTGGATAGACATTTTGCCTACTCTCATCTCCAAGTACAGCAATACCAAACACCGATCAATCGGTATAAAGCCAAAAGATGTCAATGTCGAGGATGAAGAGGAGCTGAAGCAACGCTTAAAAAAACTGCGAAATACACCGAGGAGAAGACCAAAGTTCAAAGTTTGTGACAAAGTTCGAATCAGCAAGCAGAAGCACGTTTTTGAGAAAGGATACACTCTCAACTGGACAACAGAGATATTCACTGTGGATCGAGTTATGCTTACGAATCCAGTGACGTACAGGCTCAAAGACTATCAAGAACAACCCGTTGCTGGTGGATTTTATGAGCAAGAACTTCTCAAAGTTAAACATCCAGACGTATACCTTGTGGAAAAAGTAACCAAGAAACGTGGTAACAAAATATTTGTAAAGTGGCTAGGTTTTGACAGTTCACACAACAGCTGGATAGATAAATCAGATATGTAATCAACTTTGTGCAATGTTAAATCAACTCTGTGCAATGTCGAACCAATGATGAATCAATGTTGCACCAACGTTGAACCAGAAGATCTAGCAATTCTTCGTCAGTATCACTCAAGACATCATCGACATCCATTGCACTGATTCTATAATGCCCCCATGCGAGGGTGTCTGTACTGTTTGGGAGCAAGTATCGCTTATCGTCATGAGGACTTAGTGCAATCTTTTGTTGTTCAATAGTTTCGACGTTGTGTAGTCTTGACCTGATCACATATTGCGTTCTAGATTGGATACTCAAATTTCGCAAGCATTCGGTGTAATCATCGAAGGTAATACTTTTCTTTACGACAGCTGCTTTCACACCTTTAGCTTTTTTAACGAAGTCTTCACCATTGACGCGGATACCGTACATATTACTCCGCAAGCCAACAAATTCTGTAATTATTTCGCCATTACATTCATCTTTCATCAAACCCAAAACTTTCTTGTTGGCTTGCAGCATTCCGAAAACATTATCTCGCGGATAGTCTGATGTATCGAATTGTTGAATATTCGTTTGCATATCTTTTTTCATGTCAGCATGAATGTCCTGACACTTCACCTCATATATTAAACTGTCCGTGTCAGTGTACAATAGTTTGCAGTTGTTATGATATTTTTTACACATGTAACCGTAGTGAAAATCATAAATTAGGATTTTAGATACATCCAGCACTGTTAGCCCCACATAGATTGGCTTATTAAACAAAACTTCTGTCTTTTTTAACTCTATAGCCACGAGATTTTCACTGAAAATGGCTCGGCTTTGGAAATTCGGTTTGGCTATTAGGGCTTCTGCTCCATACCTACCCTCCCACTTTGTTACGAGTTTCACGTTTACATGCTTTCGTACGTTTTCCATTGTCTTACCGTACACTGAATTATTCATCAATTTGTACAAGTTCTTTTCGAATTCATTTCTAGCTTGTTCTCTCTTTTCTGTATTGAAATCTATGTAACTTTTCAACCATGTTGACTGATCAAATTTAATTACCCTGTGAATTTGGATTAATACGAGACCGTTTGCAAGAGCATGTTTGAGAGCCCGGTAATGAAGAACATACTTTTGTTTCAGTAGGAGAGTAGTAAGAAGCTTCTCCTGGCTAGAACCTGGTGGTTTTGAGTGTTCTGGACAAAACGGTGAATCATTATGCTCATCATGAAGCTCAGGTGGATAGTACAAATCAACTTCTAGAATTTAACCAATGGGTAAATCATCTGGAACATTGAAATCAAAATTTTCTAAATTTGTAACCCACTCGAAACCACCACGAGGAAGGGGTTGTTCCATTGCCCAACCATAAAGGTTGTTTGCATCGAAATATACAATATAGATGACCTCCCCACTTTCATTGAAAACTGTCATGTATTTGTTATTGGCAATGGCATATCGGTTGGAGCATTGACTCACTCCACCCTTCTTACCATTCTCAATCATTAATAGCATATCAACGTCAGTGAAGGAGTTCCAGTCTTATACCTGTATATTTGAGCATGGTGTCCCATGTGTAGCCAGGAGTCATATAGTAATGTGCCGGATCGCGATCGTAAGCCACGAGACACTGTTCTCGAAAATTCTCAAACACATCAGCCAATAACAACACATCAGTCTTCATGTATAGTTTTACTTATTCGCCGATAGTCCTAACACTAAATGCACGCGATACCTGTTTTGCATGTTCATAATCCTCATTAGATATTGATGAGTCATTGAAAGTACTATAAAACTTTTCTTTTGGTGGAAGTTGATTTTCTTCAAGTCTCACCCTCGAGTCTAGGTATTCATAAGGAAGAACACCTTTCCTCGTTAGAAGTTCAACTTTCTCACTGTCAATTCCAGAAAACATTGCACTCACAATTTTATATTCAGTGAGATATGATGCTAACTTTTCTAAGGACGATGCCATGAATCTGAATGAGTCAATGAATCGGAATTTTATCTGTGTTCCTTGTACATATTTTGTGAAAGAGATGTATTTTTCCTTACTTAATTCCAGAACTTTAATTCTTCCTTCAAATTGTGTGGCAACGTCGCGGATGATAAAGTGAGCATCGTACCCACTCAAGTTGTGAAATACAACAGGTATAATGTTGGAGTCTTGATAAGCTAGATTACAGTGTTCATGCGCGGGACCACGATATTTTCTAGTGAGGTGACAGTGATCGCGAAACTTCTTCATCGGTGGATGTAGGGCCTTCTGGCAGATGTGGCAAGTCGTGGCTTCAACGAAAGCTTCCTGTTGCTCCGGTGTTAGTTTCTGCATCGGAATTAAGGATGCTAGTATTTTCTCACAGTTATTTGCAATTAGCAGCAACTCCAGAGAAAACCACTTTGCTGGTTCCACACCTTCCGGAGATGAGTTGTAGAATGATAGTGAATCATTGTAGCTGCACTTAAACAAGTACCAGATTTCAAAAACTTCATGTTTGTGGAAAACTTGAGTGTTTGTTCTCTGTTTTTGTGCGTCTTCAGTTGGTATTAATAGGGACTCACAATCCGCATAAATAATGAAAGGTACTTTTTCTCTGTAGTTGAAATTCTTGAATTCAATTATATTTTTTCCTGGTTCTGGTAGCACAACTTTACAGTCATTCACTTTTTTACAATCTTCACTATGGGTAGCTAACTTCTCTATTCTTGAAAAGTAGTGCAAGCATCGTTCACAGATATATTTTTTCCCATCATGTTTCGATAGTTGGCGGCTAACTAGTCGCGAAAGATCTTTTACTCATACATAGTGGAAGTTGAAAGACTGTGGTCTGCTTTCCTGTTCATTGCTATCTTCTTCATCGCTGCTGTCTTCATTCACGTATTCCTTTTCAACTCGGAGGAGGTTCACATGAGTATCCTTCACCTCTGAAGTAAGATAAAGAGGAACTACTGAAAACCTCTGCTTCTTCTTCATTAAACCGTACACATTAATTGAGATGCCGTTTTTCTTTCCAAAATTTGCTACATCCTTTAATCCAACTGGAAATCTTATTCCAGAAAAGTTGAATTCATCCTTATACTGCTGGTAGCTGGACACTCTGCTAGGTTTAAACTGATTTTTATTCACTGGATGTATGGCTGCTAGTATAACCCATTTAAAGCATTCGTCATCATTGTTTTTAACGTTGACACATGCTTTTTTGTTCTCAATCCATCCAGGAAGTTTGATGTATAAGTTACCTTTCATGGGGTTTAGTTTGCTGATGTTTACTTCCAACTTTACAATAGAGTGTAGAGTCCATCCAGAGTCTTTTTCGTGAAAGTCCTACATTTCAGTCAAGATAGGATATCTAAAGTTGTTGACGAACCATAACTTGAAATTTGTGGCGACGTATATTTCTTCATTCTTTGATTTGAAATTCTTTACATCAGGCTCCTGCTTACCAACCTTGAGATAATATGCATTAAGCACAGTGTTGATCTTCAAAGCCCTATAGTGACGCAAGGTTCGGCCCACATGTAGAATAAAGAGCACTTGAGCGTCATCTAGGAAGGCAAGAACATCCTTGTGAACCAGGTTGGCGACAATGCATGTTTTTACTGGGCTATTAAATGCTTTGTAAACGTCAATCCACCGCACTCGATCATCAATGTCATTATGTTTCTTCTGAAGTCCGCTTCCCTTTTTAGCGAGCAACTCAAAACGAACTCTGAGACATTCCAAATGTTCTATAATGTTGAGACACTTTCTTTTATGATTTATCGCTAGTCGTGATATACATGGTAATTCCTTCCGCATTGTTTTCAAACACAGTAAACACTGATCTCTCCATCGGTTCACTTTGTTCAGTTGTACATTCCTTGAAGATGAAAGTAGGGTTAGCGCTGCCTCAATACTGGGAATAAGTTTTAAACACTCATCGAGGATCATTTTTGCACTACGTGTAGACTATAAAGATAGTATAAACTAGTAATGCTTTAATTTTTATTGACTTTCATCCTTCATATATAATTTTTCTTGTTTGCTTTCACTGCACTACACTGAACATTGGATTGACTGCGTTCCGCTCTGAGGTCTCCTTTTATTGATCGCTATCCCCACTCCACCCACACTTCTAGCATGTTCTCAAACTTGAGTATTCCCCTTCCTCCATGTGCCACCTACATGGGACCCTTGTGTCTTGGTCGGTAAAGTAGGGACCTACATTATCGACCGAGGCATGGATTAATGGCAGATCCCTACATTACCGACAGATGGCAATGTAGATTTCTACCTTGCCGACTTGTGGTAATGCAGATCCTACCTTACCGACTGGTTGGAACTGACCTGTGGAGCCATCTGGTGGTGGCAGCTGGAACTACGTAGCGGTTCCAGAGATGTCGGGAACTGACCAGTGGCGCCATCTGTCGGTGCCAGCTGGAACTACGTAGTAGTGTCCTAGAACTGTCGGGAACTGACTGGTGGAGCCATCTGTCGGTTGCAGCTGCAACTACGTAGCGGTTCCAGAGCTGTCGGGAACTGACCAGTGGCGCCATCTGTCGGTGGCAGCTGGAACTACGTAGTAGTGTCCCAGAATCGTCCTTGTTATACTACTTTTAGGTTTTAATAAAAAGTTTTTAGTTCTTACGTGCAGAAACTATGATCTATTTCCATTATAATTTAAATGTTAACATTTACATGTATGTAAAAATGAAATCTGTAATATATCATCACACTTGTTATTTTGTTTCCAATTCCCACTTTAAAAAAAAAAGAAAAAAAACCTTATTCACTAACATTTCACAGTCTAATGCTTACTTAAAGATACTATTATTGCTAACCCTGGCGGACCGAACGAACGGAGCGGATACGCTACAGCGTATCCTTATAGTATCCACATCGTATCCTCTCCATATCATGCAAGAAAAACTCATTAAAAAAGAAAGATTAACATTTCACTAGTTGAAACTCGGATTCTACGTGAAATTTTGAGTTAAAAGGTCACAGAGTAATCGCAATAGTTTTTCTTGCAACATTAAAAACTTTTAATAAATATAATACTTATCGATGACGTGCGCTGAAGGCGACTTCAAACGCATCGTCATTCAGTAGCAGTTTATAGGCTTTATCCGTCGACGATGCGTTTGAAGTCGCCTTCAGCCCACGTTATCGATAAGTATTATATTTTTTAAAAGTTTTTAATGTTGCAAGAAAAACTATTGCGATTATTCCGGGACCTTTTAACGCAAAATTTCACGTAGAATCCGAATTTTAACCAGTGAAATGTTCATCTTCCTTTTTTAATGAGTTTTTCTTGCATGATACGGAGAGGATACGATGTGGATACTATAAGGATAAGCTGTAGCGTATCCGCTCCGTTCGTTCGGTCCGCCAGGGGACACACAGCTCCAAGGATGATGTACTTGATTAAATTAACTTTTCCTTTTATCGGCATACGAAAAATTCTCCACTTATTACTCATGATCCCAAAGGTGTTTTCAATTACTCTGCGTGCTCTGCTCAATCTGTATTTGAAAACTTTTTGATCATTTGGCAGTCTTCCAGTGGATCTGCCAGGAAAAGGTTGCATGATATTCATGTCTAAGGGAAACGCTTCATCGGCCACACAAACTTGGGGTATTAATGAACTTCCTGCATATAATTCCGATGGGAGAGGGAGATTAAGTGTTCTATCAAATAATCTTTTCCCAAAATTGCTATTTCGAAAAACACCACCATCGCTTTGCCTGCCTCTGGCGCCGACGTCAACCATTGTAAATCTGTATTTTGCGTCACAAAGAGCTAGCAAGTTCAGGCTATGCTGGTGTTTGTAATTGAAGTTGGTAGAACCACTGTGTGCCTCAGCCTGAAAAAATCATTTTGTGTTAATTATCGAAATTGTAAACTATTCAATCAACTGCCTTCATCATATGTATCATTCTATTTCACGTACAAAATAATTCAACAAAGTACAAATTTTAGTGACATTACCTCCATGACAACGGGCTTTCCATCCATTGCTCCCCAGCGATGAGGAAATTGCCACTTCTCATTAAAGTCATCAATTATTATTTGCCATTCCTCTGGACAATCTGGCACTTTCAGTATTACTGATTGCAGCGTTTCCCAAATAACTTTTAATACTTCTGGCACAATTTTTTGTATTGTGCTCACTCCAATACGGAACTGCCCTTGCAGTGAAATAAAACTTTCACCGGTAGCCAGATACCTAAGAACATGTAAAAAGTGCAATTACATAATTCAAATGCATTACATTTTAAATGTATAGCCTAAAATAAGAATATCATTTAAAAGTTGTAATTCTCCCCATTAATCAATAAATATTATAATTAGACACTTTTCCACTTATTTTCTTCTTGCTTACTTAGATGATATAACTCAAATTCCTCGTTTTATAAATAAATTATTAAAACTAATAAACTTTTTGTTCCACAGCTGTATTTTCATTTACATAAAGAATATAATTGCAGAGCGAAAAAATATTTACTTCTAATATTTATAAAATAAAATGAAGAGATGTAATTTTAATTTAGAATTTAGCTTCAATTTCTATTAATTATTTACCGTGATGTCAGCATTAATTTTTCCGATGGACTGATAACATCTTCTCTTGTGGGAGCACTGACTAACTTTGGACCCACTTGTAAAAGAAGATCCTCGTATTGGCTCACTGTCATTCGTAAATAATTTCTGAACCAAAGTTGATCAGTGTTGGCCATTTCTTTGAACAGAGTTTCATGAGCTCCTAAAATTAAATATATTTTACGAGTTATCAAAATAATTTATACGCAATATTGTAGTATTTTAGATATAGGTGTACTAGTAATTCAAAATGCGCGCTACGCGCGAAATAAATTTGGCTTTCAAGGAATTGAAAAGGATAATAAAGGACTTTTTAAATATTGTACGTAATTTTAAAGAATTTACAGAGATTGCAATAGATTTTAAGTGATTTGAAGAAGGTTGAAACAAGGTCAATAAGTTTCAATTGTAACGAATTTTTAAACAATCTGAAAAGAATTCAGACGACTTTCAAGATTTTCAAGAACTTTCACAACAAAAGATAAGTGAAAAGACTTTTCACAACTTTCACAATTTTACAAGACTTCAAAGATATTTAACGGAATTGAAAGAAACTGTAAGTAATTTTTGAGACAATTTAAAGAGATTTCAAGACGCTTTGTAAGGAATATCAAATAATTTCTGTACTCACCGAAATACAAAAATATTTCAAGAGGTTTTACAAGATTTCAAAGATAGCTACTTCAAAATTTTAAAACCTTAAAATTTCTTCAAATTCCTTACAACGTCTTGAAATCTCTTTACATTGTCTAAAATATATATGCAATATATGCAAACAATTAATGTAAGTAAATGAAGCACACTTTATACCTATTTCGTTTCATCGCTTCAAAAGCGGATGAACCCAAAATCTGCGCTTGGCTCGTCGCTTCCGTCGGCGCATTAATAATTACAACAGTAAATCATCATCACTGCTTTCATCAGAGGATGAGAAGTGGTTCGACTCTGTCATTGCTGCTACATCCTACACAATAATTAAAATAATTTAATACCAAGCATGCAACTATTGAATAAATATTACTATGTTTAAACCATAATCTTTTAGATTAAATCATAATATACTTACTTCATCAATATATTCAGGATCCATTGTAGCGATCTGAAACATAATACAATTATAATTATAATACTTTATATGAATTAAGAAACAGATATATCTATAAGCGGAAAAATGGAATAAATATAACATGCAGTCAAATCAAGCATTTCAGGTTATGTTTCAACTGAACTGTGTAGATAATGTACATATAGTCAATTACTTTGATATTTTATACTATCTTATAATAACAATTATTTATACATATCAGTATTACTCACCCAAATAGTTTTCACGTAAAACTAATTTGTTTAAATTATAAACACAGCAGACACAACGAACCAGCATGAACACATCGATGACGAACACAACACGCGAAGATGCTTTGAATTACTCTATAGAGATAAATAAATTATAAATAATTAATCTTGCAATCTAATTTTCTTCTCTATTTACCACATAATCTAGAAACCTATTTTTAATAACAATTTATTCATATTAACATTATCATTTATTTCATTTTTTATTTGTAATTTCAAAGTTTCCGCCGGTACTTTTTGTCCGACTTTCCGCTCCTTATCTCTTTTACTCTTATGGACTTCCTGCCAGCACCGGTCGGACGGACAGGACGGACCATTACAGCGACAAGAATTTTCTTTCGCTGCCTCTCTATTATTATATAATAAAGGGACATGAAACATATTATGTTGTTATATGTGAACATAAGATGACAATAGCAGTTTACGACAATTCGCTATGTGCTCGCTCTGAGCTCGAAGGGGAACTCAACCAATGAAATTTATGAGACTGCCTGGCTGTCAGACTATATCCTAAAAAGACTTTGAGCTCCCCTTCGAGCTCAGAGCGAACTCAGAGCGAATTGTCGTAAACGCCAAATATTTATATTCGCGCCAAAGGGCCCTTTCACACGATTACAGATCCGCAAGTTGCGGACTTGCGCAAGTCATGAGTCTAGTGAAAATAGAGATTTTTCTTTCAGCAGAAAAATCTCCGAATGGCGGCAATTTGAATGCTAGATTTTTTTTTAAATAGAAAATTTAATGTTTTTCAAATTATAGGCAAGTTTCTTGAGCTAAAAATAATTATGGCCGAATGAAGACGATGAATTAAATACATTGTTCAATGTCTTGACGAAAAGAAACGAGCACATGCCAAATCAGCTGATTTCTGTCAAAGTTATGTATGCATGAGTTTCGGGTCTTTCCTGTTTTGTCTCGCTTCTCAAACAAACTATGCCGTTAAACAAGTTATGCCGGCTACGATTTCGTTAAGACGTACCGTATAAGTCTTATAAAGGCTGTTGTTTGCAAAAGCATAATATTTTTATGTCCACAAATACTAATTACACTTACCTTCTGTGCAGAAAAAAAAATTATTTTGTTGAAAGAGCGATACAAATCAGGGAACATCTGAAATGTATGTACACAGAACTTGGAGAGAAATCATATAATTTGGTATGGGCTTGTTTCTTTTCATCAAAACACTTAAAAATGTATTTAATTCATCGCCGTTATTTCTCCATAATTTTTTTTAGCTCAATACACTTGCCTATAATTTGAAAAACATAAAAGTTTCTATTTAAAAAATAATCAAGCATTCAAATTACCGCCATTCAGAGATTTTTCCGCTGACGGAAAAATCTCTATTTTCACAACTCATGACTTGCGCAAGTCCGCAACTTGCGGATTTGCAATCGTGTGAAAGGGCCCAAAGCCTTTCACACGCACCCGTTCAAAGAACATGACACTCATGGTTGCGAAGTGACGCGTCACTCGAGGTTTTCTGCGTAAATTGCATAAGTGAAGTAATTTACGTAGAAAACTGGTCAATTACATGACAAAGATGGCGGTTGTCAGTGTTTAACTTTTGAATTTCCTAAACTTCCCCGAAACCTTAATTTATTTAAGAATTCTAGTTATTGAATTAATAAACGATTAAAATTATGAGAAAGAAGATTTCTATAAGGATTTCAAACATCCCATGCAAAGTCCTAAGTTTTGAGCGAGTGGAAGCAAGATTTAGAAATATAGACAAAAGTTTAGCTAAGTGCCTATTTTGCGATAAAGTATTGACGAACAGTAGTTATTAACGCCTTCCACATCATAGTTATGTGAAAAGTGTTGAATTATTAATTTTTGCAATTATATTATAATATTCATCTTGCCTTATTTTTGAAAATTCAAAATAATTGCTGCACGACTGGCAAGCACATATCCACAGTCCACACGCAGAGGTTATGTACTTTTGTCAGACAGGCATCGAAATATTCGCAAGTTCCACGTGAAACTGTTCCACATCCACGTCATTTACATATTGTAGAAAACTTCGGACGTGAATTACGTGGTAAATTACTGTAGAAAACAAAGTAAATTACTTAGAGTAAATTACGTACCCAGCTCTGATGACACTTCGTAGATCACTTTCGTAAACCACGCCCCTTTTACAGGTTCACCCGACGAGTGCACTCAGTGATGGGTAAGTAAAATACTCGTGGTAATTTGCTTGGTTCTCTGCGGTAATTTACCTGGTATTTTACGTCATCAGTTTTCTACATGATGTAAATTACGTCTTGTTCTATATATAAGGGCGCCACCTCCGAGGCGGGAAATTGAATCCTCGAATCAGACAGC
>CAKNXH010051783.1:0-21835 GCA_932178445.1 Andricus quercusramuli | reverse complement strand
AGTGAAAAAAAATTATCAAGGGTCATTCGACAAGGAAATTTCATACATTCTTCAAAAGTTTTTTAATCAAAATTTTGCTTTTCTTTTTGAAGAATTAATCACTTTCTAAATTAGCAGGGATTTTCAGTAACGCTCCGCCGGTCACTTTTCTCAAACTTCTCACTTGTTATATTCTCTTCGAAGAGTGAAAAAAAATTTTATTAGGCGTCGCCGTCGCTCGACTTGGAATTTAATAAACTCTCCAACGGTTTTCGAAAAAATTCTTGCTTTCCTTTTTGAATGATGAATCACAGTTCAAGGCCAGTAATAATTTTTAGTACCGCTCCGCCAGCCACTTTTTTCAAATTTCTCACTTCGTATATTCTCTTCAAGGAGCAAGAAAAAAATTATGTAAGATGTCATTTGACGCGGAATTTCGTGAACTTCTCCGTGCTCTTTCAAAAAAGTTTCTTGATTTTTTCACGATCAATAACGTCTCCAAGTCAGCAGTGATTTTCAGTACTGCTCGCGCTAACCATGCAGATAAATTCCGACGGTAGTGTAAATAATATTTATATTATTAGGAAATAAAAATTTAGAGAACGTGCTAGTTATTACTAACCAATATAAAATATAAGGAAATGCATAAAACTCTGATCTTCGATCCGAATCTTACTTAATTTGGAGGGACACTTTTATGGTTTTCTGTGACTCGTAAAAGAAGAATTTATGGACTCTATCGTCAGACTGGCATTCCCCGTGATTAAATCTACTCTAATTCGGTAATTTGGAGTGCAGTAGACAGACGTGCCATAATAGTATTTCAGGACTCTGATATTCACGGTACGCTCTCTGATCCCGAATTCCCGATTGTTCCCGATACGTGACAAAGATACGCAAGGGAGGTAGGGACTGACCGTTGATCTCCTGGAAGGCAAACCTATAGATGATGACCCAGAAATTGTAGAGAAAGGCAAGCGAGACCACCATCGACCAATAGTAGCACAGACGTCCCGCAGGATCAAAGACAAAGGACCAATTCGGGGCTCCAGTTCGGAAACCTCTTGAGCCAGGTTGTCCAGGAAATCCCCTGCTACCACGTTGCTGCTGTTGTTGATGAGCACTGTACCTGCTGAACATTTAAATGGTCACATTTATTTTTATCGTCGCATCGTGAGATAAATATGAGCAATCACTTGATCCTGATGGACACACCTAGCTAAAAAAAATTAGGGGTATTATTATTATTTATAAATAGGAATCTGTATTATCATCGGAGGTTATAATTATTGATCCCAGGAGAAATCCAATCACAGCTACTGTGAATAAAAGGAAATCTACAATATCGACCGGAGATAAAATCCTCTAATACAGAACAATTATTTCATCATTACTGGATTTGAACACCAGATCAACTGATCTCCGGTCAGGTGCTCTACCAATTGAGCTACAGAGAGATCAGAGAAAGATACTGTTTTTCTGATATACGCTTATTTAGCAAGGTGTTACACAATCAATATTTTAAATAGGAATCTGTATTATCATCGGAGGTAGCTCAATTGGTAGAGCACCTGTCCGGAAACCAGTTGATCTGGTGTTCAAATCCCAGTGGAGCGAGAGCTTTTTTTCTGAATAAATTTTAATTTATATCTCCATCTAGTCCATTGGATTTCTCAACGGATCGATAATTATAACCTCCGATGATAATACAGATTCCTATTTAAAATATTGATTGTGTAACACCTTGCTACATAAGCGTATGTCAGAAAAACAGTATCGTTCTCTGATCTCTCTGTAGCTCAATTGGTAGAGCACCTGACCGGAAATCAGTTGATCTGGTGTTCAAGTCCCAGTGGAGCGAGAGGAGAGAGATCTTTTTCTCTGAATAAATTTGAATTTAATAAATATTATTATTTCTATTAAAACTAACACCGCAATAGAATCCACAACTTTCTACCATTAAGCGAAGAGAATATTATTATAAATAATAATAAATTGTTTAAATAATTATTTTTATTAATTTGATTTAATTTTCACTCCACTGTAATTGAAAAATGGACTAAAGCTTAAAAATTCAGAAAAAAACCGCAACTATTTAGTATTAATATAGAAGAAGATAGCCATAGACAATAGTAATTTGTTTAAACAATTATTCTTGCTATATTGAATTGAATATTAACTCACTCCAAGTGAAAAGTGAACAAAAAGTTGAACATTTCAGAAAATAGCGCAATTTCTAGGTTTAGTCGAAGATAATATCATTGAAAATAGTAATGAATTAAAAAAAAATTATGTTTGGTAAAATGAATAAACATTAACAATAAAATTAACATTTTGTTTAGTTGGAAATTAGACAAGAAGTGAAAATTGGTTTAAAAAACCGCAACTTTCTATCTCCATTCTAAGAGAAAATTTCAAAGAACAATAATGAATTGTATAATGAATTTATGTTCCCATCTAATTATCAGTATGAAGTATTGTTATTTGTATCAGAAACAATTTGCATTGCAAAATTTAAATTAGCGTCAAAAACTCGCAAAACTCATTTTTTCACGTATGGTGTTTTCTCAGGATCCTATAAAACAGACTTATGGGTATTACATTAAAAAAATTATTCACAAACTTCATGGAGGATGCTAGAGAGATTTTTTTCACAACTCATAAAATTAATGATCAATATTAAAAAAATGTTGATTATAGACCATGTAGGCAAAAAACATCAACATCATATTGTTTATTATATTTCGCCTGTCAAAAACCATAACATCAATTAATAAAATCACTCTTATGTTAGAAGGATTAAAAATCCATCTTGCTAGTACATCAAATTAACAAATACATTCAACTTGTAGGAGTTGTGAAAAAAATCTCCTCGTCTCTCCGTAGCTTATTCGGTTAGAGCATCAGATCGGAAATCTGAAAGAACTGGAGTTCGAATCCCAGCGGAGCTAGAGAGATTTTTTTCACAATTCATAAAATTAATAATCAATATTAAAAAATATTGATTTTAGGCCAAGCAGATAAAAACATTAACATCATGTTAATTACTATTTTGCTAGCCAGAAACCATAACATCAATTAATAAAAATCGCTCCCATCCTGGAATGAATACAAATTAATCTTGCAAGTACATTGAATGATGTCGACATTCAACTTGTAGAAGTTGTGAAGAGAATCTTCTCGTCTCTCCGTAGCTTATTCGGTTAGAGCATCAGATCGGAAATCTAAAAGAACTGGTGTTCGAATTTCAGCGGAGCTAGAGAGACTTTTTTCACAACTCTTGAAATGAATAATCAATATTTGAAAAATATTGATTTTATACCGTATAGGAAAAAAACATTAACATCATATTATTTATTAAATTCCTATGTCAAAAACCATAACATCAATTAATAAAATCACTCTCATGTTAGAATGATTGAAAATCCATCTTGAAAGTACATTGAGTTAACAAATACATTCAACTTGTAGAAGTTGTGAAAAAAATCTCCTCGTCTCTCCGTAGCTTAGTTAGTTAGAGCATCAGACTGGGAATCTGATAGACCTGGAGTTTGAATCCCAGCGGAGCTGGAGAGATTTTTTTTCACAACTCATAAAATTGATAATCAATATTAGAACAATATTCATCTTATACCATCTAGGGAAAAAACATTATCATCATATTATTTACTATATTTGGCTTGTCAAAAAACATACCATCAATTAGTAAAATCATTCTCATGTTGTGATGATTAAAAATTAATCTTGCAAGTACATTGAATTAACAATTACATTCAACTTGTAGGAGTTGTGAGAAAAATCTCATCGTCTCTCCGTAGCTTATTCGGTTAAAGCATCAGACCGAAAACCTGAAAGACCTGGAGGTCGGATCTCAGCGGAGCTAGAGAGATTTTTTTCACAATTCATAAAATTAATAATCAATATTAAAAACATATCGATTTTAGACCATGTAGGAAAAAAACATGAACGACATATTATTTACTATATTTGGCTTGTCAAAAACTATAACATCAATTAATAAAATCATTTTCATGTTGGGATGATTAAAAATAAATCTTGGAAGTACATTGAATGACGTCGACATTTAGCTTGTAAAAGTTGTGAAAAAAATCTTCTCGCCTCTCCGTAGCTTAGTTGGTTAGAGCATCAGACCGGAAATCTGAAAGATCTGGTGTTCGAATGTCAGCTGAGCTGGAGAGACTTTTTTCACAACTCATAAAATTAATAATCAACATTAAAAAATATTGTTTTTAGACCATGTAGGAAAAAAACATTAAATTCATATTATTTACTATATTTAGTTGGTCAAAAAACCAAAACATCAATTAATAAAATCACTCTCATGTTGGGATGACTAAAAATTAATCTTCCAAGTACATTGAATGACCTCGACATTCAACTTGTAGGAGTTGTGAAAAGAATCTTCTTGTCTCCCCGTAGCTTAGTTGGTTAGAGCATCAGATGGGAAATCTGAAAGACCTGGAGTTCGAATCCCAGCGGAGCTAGGTAGTTCGAAAAAAAAGTTGCAATAAATATATTTAAATACAAAGACGTACGTTTCCGTGCCGTTGCAACTGGTGCTGCTGTTGAGGTGGTTGACGGAAGCCGGCGTATGAAGGTGTGAAGTGTCTCGTGACGAAGCTAGTGTGACGGCATTCGCGAGCTTGAATCTTCCTCTAAGGTGGTCCTTCCGTCTTGTTTTCCCCCTCAGATCAAGCTCACTCGCCCCTCGGTTCACATAAGCCCCTTGAAGTGAATCGCGGGACGAGCTGAAGAATCGCTGCGACACAGAGTATACCTGCACAAGCCGGTCTATTTTTTTAGCGAGGCGCACTTGCTCAGGCCAATTAGCTGTTCACTTTCCCTCTAAACTTCGTCTCCCTAACGATAACCCAAGTGCGCATTTGAATTTTCAAGTGCGTGGTTCCACAAACTTAATGATGCACAAACGCCGTCATAGACGCCCGGGGCAAAAACGATATTGATCATTAGAGACATTCTCTTTATACGAGCCATAAACTTTTATTCTTGTTGGAATAGAGACATAATGAGAGGGCTCAATTTCAGTGTGAAATGATATTGTGAAATGAGTAAAAGTAGGCGCCCTGCGTCTCCAGAAAAGAGATTCGTGGATGTTCAGAGAATTTTTCAAAATCTCCCGCCTTGTCCTATCACGCCCCCTTTCTATACTCGTCTTCTATCCTACTCTCCCCATTCCTTTCTTTCCCTTCACTTACTTTTTCTCCGTTCCCATACTTCTCTCTACTTCCCCTATCACGCTTTCCTACTTTCCTTTCCTCCCATCCCTACCTTCTCTCTCTTAAATTTTAACTTCGAATTTTTTCAAAACCATTCAAATCTCTTTAAAACCTCCCATTGCTCAAATGTTCTCCCCTCTTCTCACTTCTTTACACTTCACTTACTTCTTTGCCGCTGCTGTTTTTTCCACTAATACCTCACTCATGACACCCTTCCCGTTCTCCTCTTCCCTACTTGACCTTCTCTTATTTCCCTGCCCTTACTTAACTACTCTACTCCTTCCTTTCTACACTCACCTTCCATTCTACTCTGCCCTATCCTATCTGACCCTATCTTCTCCCTCACATCCTCTGCTCCCCTTCACTCACTCTTTCTCCCTACGCTTACTTTTCCTCCCCTACCCTGCTTTCCTTCCTTTTTTTGAATATTCTCCTCCTCCCATACTTTCTTTCCATTTACTTACTTCTTCCCCATTCCTCTACTTCCCGCTTCTTCCTCAATACTGCTTTCCTACTCTCCTTTCCTTTCATCCCTACCTTGACTCTCCTAAGTTTCGATTTTAAATCTTTTGACATCCATTCCAATCTTTTTGAAACCTCCCATTACTTAATTCTTCTCCCCTATTCTCACTTCCTTACCCTTCACTTGCTTCCTTACCGCAGCTGTTTTTTCCACTGCTACCTTACTTATTCCCTTATACTATACTTATTCCCTTCCCATTCTCCTCTTCCTTACTTGACCTTCTCCTATTCCCCTGCCCTTACTTAACTACTCCACTCCTTCCTTTCTAAACTCACCTTCTATTCTACTCTGCCCTATCCAATCTGATCCGATCTTCTCCCTCAAATCCTCTTATCCCCTCCACCCACTTTCATACCCTTCCCTTACTTTTTCTCCCATACCCTGCTTCCCTTCCTTCTTTTGAATATTCTCCTCCTCCATTACTTTATTTCCATTGACTTACTTCTTCTCCATTACCCTACTTCCCGCTACTTCCCCTATCCTGCTTTCCTACTCTCCTTTCCTCTTACCCCTACCTTCTCTCTCCTAAGTTTCAACTTCAAATCTTTCAAAATCCATTCCAATCTTTTTAAAACCTCCCATTACTTAATTCTTATCCCCTCTTCTCACTTCCTTACCCTACACTTTCTTCCTTACCGCTGCTATTTTTTCTACTAGTACCTTACTCATGATACCCTTCCCATTCTCGCCTACACTACTAACCTTCTCTAATTCCCCTTCTCCTCACTTAATTACTCTTGCCTTACTTTCTCTCGATTACATTTTTTCTTCCCCCCTCCTAATAACCTTTACTTTCCATACTCTGCTAGCCACCTCTTCATTCATGTCCTGGCATTTTTTTTCAACTTTTAGGGGTATTGTTTTTTGGAAATATTCAGATTATATTTCAGAAAAAGAATTCTTTTTCCGATCTCTCTAGTAGCTTAGCGGTAGAGCACCTGACTGGCAATCAGTTGACCTGGCGTTCGAATCCCAGCGAAGCGAAAGGAGAAGACGTTTTTTTTCTGAATAAATTTGATTTTAAATATACCTATTGATCAAAGAAGCATTCATTTTTGTGCTAAAACTGTGTATAAATAATTTTCAGTGGGTGATAATAATTTTGAAAAAATTGTTTATTAGGTCATAAACAAATTAATGAAGAAAAGTTAATTTTCGGGATTGACACTGTTTCGCTGATTGAAATCCAGAGTTTTTGGGAATTGTTTTAGGAGAAATTAAGGTTTTCTTAAAATTAATTAAAAATAGATGCTACTCGGCAATTGTTTAAACAATTTTTATGGGAAAATTCAAAATATGATTATTTACAATGGATGCGCTGAATTATTTGAAGGGTTATAAACGAATTGAAACTTTAAATATTTTTCAAAGAATACGTTTCATTTTTTTAGCTGAATCGACTAAGAATATCTTCCCGATTAATCTTTGAAATCTTAGAAATCTTAGAAATCCCATAAAATCTTTTGAAATCTTTAAAATGTTGAAGCAGCAATGTTTGAAAATGTGTTTAAAGGAAAAGTGAAAAAATAAAAAATTAGAGAGAAATTTAAGAAGAGACGTGTTATTTTTTCAAAATAGTGGAAAAATTGCTGCATCTTAAAAAAAATTAATAATGTTTAATGTGGAAAATGGGAAGGGGTTGTAATGAATTGAATAATTTACTAAATTTCCAGACGACGTTCGTGCATATTCTCTCTCAAACTTTTTTTTTTGTCTAAAAAGCAAGTGCGTCTCTATTCTAATTACCAATACCTACGACTATAATTAATTCTAATAAATATCTAATAATTACGAATAATTTTATGATTTAATAAAATTATATTTAATTCTATCAACCCCCAAATTAAGAAATATATATTTAATGATCCAATAAACCATTTAGAAGATGGAACCAATTGGATTACATTTATCCGCAATTGTCTCGTTACTTAAGGATCACGATCAGACATTAAATATTTCATTCGCGATAAGTAGATTATCGACGTCTTTGTTAGACGCGTCTGATCTGATTAACTACCAAAGCTCTCTCTTTGATTCCTTTCTTTTCTTTTTTTTTTCTTTTTTTATATTTCTCCCTCTCTTTTGAATCACTCTCGATTACAGAAAAGTTCTTGATCTATATATCCACCTCTGACCCGTCTGACTAAATCTGGTATTTTCTACTGAAATCTAAATTCTCAAAATCATATCTGGAATAGGTTCTCTATGATTTTAGGAATTGAAGTGATATGATCAGGCTTGTTTTATAAGAGAAAAAACATTCTTTTTTTGGAATTGGCTTTTTCTAATTATTTTTTTAATATATTTGAATTGAGACCAGTTTTGGCTCTTAAAATTCCTGTAAATTTTTGAAATCCTTTCTAAGCCCGTGAATTCTTTTAAAAAAATTTTAAGCGCTTTTACATTTTTTGATATAACTTGAAAATTCTTTTAATTTTTTTGAAGTTTCGAAGGATAAAACTACTGAAAATCCTTTGAAATCCTTTAAAAAATAATCCCTTAAAATTATTCGCAATAGTCTGAAGTACTTCCAAATTCCATTGAACCTTTGTAAATTTTATTATTTTGAATTAATTTTAATTTAGAAGCAATGAAAATAATTGCTGAATTGTTATTTCAATTATAACTAGTTTGAAAAAAGTCAATTATTTTCAAATATTGAAAAAAGTATTTTTTCATGAGAAATTTCAAATTGAACGGGTTCATCCTGATTTTTTTATCAAAACGAAGAATTTTTAAAGAAATACAAAACTTTCAACCTTCAAGTTCAATTTTCTACCAAAAGGATTAATTCGCAACCAGCGAAGACGAATTTTCAACAAAATAAATAAATTTTTCATCAAATAGTTAAATATTCAACCAAAAATAAAAGAATTCAATTTTCAGTTCAAAAAATAAATTTGCAAAGAAAAAAAAGACCAATTTTCAACCAAATATTTGAACTTTCTACGGAAGAAAGGATTAATTTTCTACTAAAAAAGACAAAATTTTTAAAATATATATAAATATATCGAATAAAAAAACAAATGGAATAAAGTTTGCACGTAATAATAATAATTGTTTCTAACATTTTAGCACTCTCAAATTTTTACAATTCAACCCTTCAAAAAAAAATCAGTAAAATAAGAAAACAAATCAGTTTTGAATTGTTCAGTTTTTACAGTTATTTCAATTATAACTGGTTTGAAAAAACTAAATTATTTTTCAATATTAAAAAATGTATTTTTTCATGAGAAATTTCAAATTGAATTGATTTTCTATCAAAACGACGAATTTTTAATGAAATACAAAATTTTAAACCACTGAGTTCAATTTCCTACCGAAAAGATTGATTTGCTACCAGAAAAGACGAATTTTCAAACAAATAAATAAATTTTCTATCAAGTAGTTAAATTTTCAACTAAAGAAAATAAATTTTCAACCAAAAACAAAAGAGTTCAATTTTCAGTTTAAAAAATAAATTTGCAAACAAAAAAAAAACAAATTTTCAACCAAATATTTGATTTTTCAATGAAAGAAAGGATTAATTTTCTACTAAAAAAGACAAAATTTTGAAAATATATATCAAATAAAAAAAAAAATTTGGAATAAAGTTTGAACGTAGTAATAATAATTTTTTCTAACCTTTTAGCAGTCTGAAACTTTTAAATTTCAACCCTTCCAAAAAAAAAAGTTAAAAAAATCACTAAAATAAGCAAAAAAAATCAGTTTTGAATTGTTCAGTTTTTTCTTTTATTTCAATTATAACTGGTTTGAAAAAAGTCTATTGTTTTTAAATATTAAAAAATGCATTTTTTCATGAGAAATTTCAAATTGAACGGGTTCATCCTGATTTTCTATGAAAATGACGAATTTTCAAACAAATAAATAAATTTTCTATCGAATAGTTAAATTTTCAACTAAAGAAAATAAATTTTCAACCAAAAACAAAAGAGTTCAATTTTCAGTTTGAAAAATAAATTTTAAAACAAAAAAAAGACAAATTTTTTGAATTTTCAATGAAAGAAAGGATTAATTTTCTACTAAAAAAGACAATATGAAATTTTAATCTTAAAATTCTCGTTATATTTTCTTGGAATTGGCTATAATTTTTTCGCATCAAAAATTTTTTTATCTGTACTCACAAAACTTAATATCTCGAGAGAACGTCAACAACCACATTTATTTTCTCGAACCTGGATAACTTCTTTCAATAAAATTTTTCAGCATCAGTGCTTCCTCGCCCATTTGAAAACTTTTCATTTTCTTTGTTATATAATTCTATACAGCCACCCTTTAATTAAAATTAATTCCAATTTTTTTGTTGCCTAAAAAATTATTCCTAATTCAAATATTAAACATTTTAATAGTGTTTTTAGCAATTAGGGTAGAATTAAGGACACTTTGGGTTACGAATTTGAGAAAAAAATAAAATTTTAAATGGTGAGTGAAATCAGAAAGAAATTCTGGGAAATAGGTCCATGTGCACGGTTATCTTATCAGTGCTCTCTACGTTTATGGTTTGGAGATTAAACAAACCAATTTTAGTTTATACTGCAGGTCTTTAAATTTATCTTGATTTGTTTGCATCCCTGGTGAAGTCATTTTCTTTTGGCCCTTTAATGTTTTTATTTAATGTCACTGAAGTTAGCATCGTTTTTATACGAAAATACAAAAAAAAAATTCAAAATTAGTCATATCAACTTTTTATTGCTTGGTTAAAAGACTTACAAACTTATTTTCTTTAGTTGCAAATTCATTTTTTTTCGATGAAAATATTACAATGGTATTGAAATTCGTTTTAAATTAATCTTAGAAATTAGGAGCTTTGTCTGTTAAATATTTGGACGAATTTTTCACTTTTTCTGTATCAACTTTTTTGATTCAAAAAATGTACATTCTTGTATACTTTCTTGTTAAATATTAAAAGTACAATAAAATACTACAAGATATAGAAAATTAGTCAAAGTAGGCTCTCCTATCCTATCCTCTTCGATCCTAACCGATCTATTCAATCCCAATCTACCCTATTCCATCCGCTTCCAGCCTCCTTTACCTCCTTCACGAATTTTCTCTACTCTTTACTCAATATTCATTATCCTATCCTGTCCTATCCGATCCTATCTTATCTCCCCCTTCCTTCTCTTCCTGATCCCACATCACTACTACTATCCTAACTTCCCCTTCCCTTCTCTCACTTTCCCTCTCCTGATTCCCATCCTCCTTCACTAATTTTCTCTACTCTCTACCCAATGTTCATCATCCTATCCTATCCTATCCGATCCTATCTTATCTCCCCCTTCCTTCTCTTCCTGATCCCACATCACTACTCTCATAACTTCCCCTTCCCTTCCCTCACTTCCTCTCTCCTGCTTCCCATCCTCCTTTACCAATATTTTCTACGCTTCACCCAATTTTCATCATCCTATCCTGTCCTATCCAATCCTATTTTATCTCCCCCTTCACTCACTTCCCCATCCCACGCTACTACTACTTTCCTAACGCCTTCCCTTTCCGTCCCTCACTTCCCCTCTCCTCCTTTTCATTCTTTATTCGCAATTTTCTCTACTCTCTACCCAATTTTCATCATCCTGTCCTCTCCAATCAAATCCTATCTTATCTTCTTCTGCCTTCACTCCCATATCACACGCCCGGACTACTTCCTAACTCTCCTTTCCTTTCTCTCATTCCCCCTCTCCTGTTCCCACTCCTCCCTTACCAATGTTCTCTACTCTTCACCCAATTTCCATCATCCCATCTTATCCTATCCGATCCTATCGCACCTCCCCTTTCGCTCACTTCTACATCAAACGCCACTATTACTTTCCTAACATCTCCTTCCTTTCCTCCACTTCACCCCTCCTGCTTTTCATCCTCCTTTACCAATTTTCTCCATTCTCTACCCAATTTTCATCATCCTATCCTATCCTATCTGATCGTAACTTCTCCCACCCTTCCTTCACTTCCCCATCCACACCAGAACTACTTTTATAACTTTTGTCCACTCTCTACCCAATTTTAATCATCCTATATTGTCCTATCTGATCCTATCTCATATCCTCCTTTCCACTTTCCCATCCAACACCACATTTCTCAACATCCCCGTCCCTTCCCTCACTACCCCTCTCATGCTTCCAATCCTCCTTTACCAATTCTCTCTACTCTCAACTCAATTTTCAACATCCTATCCTATCCTATCTGATTCTATCTTATCTCCCCCTTCCCTCACTTCCCCATCCAACGCCACTACTACTTTTCTAACTTCCCCTTCCCTTTCTTTACTTCCACTCTGCTGCTTCCCATCATCCTTAAACAATTTTCTCAACTCTCTACCTAATTTTCATCATTCTATCCTGTCCTATTCGATCATATCTTATCTTCCCATGCCTTCCCTTCCATATCTCACAGCACAACTACTTTTATAACTCTTCCTTCCCTCACTACCCCTCTCATGCTTCCAATCCTTCTTTACCAATTTTCTCTATTCTCCACACAAATTTCAAGGTCCTATCCTGTCCTACCTGATCCTATCTTATCTAGCCCTGCCTTCACTTCCATATCTCACGCCACGACTACTTTCCTAACTTTCCCTTCCCTCACTTTCCTTCTCCTGCTCCCCATCCTCCTTTACCAATTTTCTGTACTCTCTACCCAGTTTTCATCGTCCTATCCTGTCCTATCCGATCCTATCTTATCTCTCGCTTCCCTCACTTCCCCATTCAACACCACTACCACTTTCCTAAGTTTCCCTTCCCTTCATCCACTTTCCCTCTCCTGCTTTCCATCCTCTTTTACCTATTTTCTATACTCTCTACCCAATTTTCATCATCCCATATTTTCCTATTTGATCCCATCTGATCTCTCCTTTCCCTCACTTCCCCATCCAACACCACTACTACTTTCCTAACTTCCCCTTCCCTTCCCTCACTTCCTCTTTCCTGCTTCCTATCCTCCTTTACCAATTTTCTCTAATCTTTACCCAATATTCATCATCCTATCCTGCCTTATCCGATCCTATCTTATCTCCTCCTTCCCTTTCATCCCCATCCAATGCTACTACTACTTCCTTACTTCCGCTTCCCTTCCTTCACTTCCCCTCTCCTGCTTCCTATCCTCCTTTAACAATTTTTTCTACTCTCCACCTAATTTTCATCATTCTCTACCCACTTTCATCATCCTATCTTATCCTATCCAACCCTATCTTTTCTTCCCCTTCCCTCACATCCCCATCCAACCCAATTACTACTTTCCGGGCTTACCCTTTCCTTCCCTCACATCCCCTCTCCTCCTTCCCATCCTTCTTTCCCAATTTTCTCTAGTCTCTACCCAATGTTCATCATCCTATCCTATCTCATCTCCACCTTCCTTCTCTTTCCCATACCACGCCACTACTACTTTCCTAACTTCCCCTTCCCTTCCCTCACTTCCCCTCTCCTGCTTCCCTTCCTCTTTTACTGATTTTCTCTACTCGTTACCCAATTTTCATCATTCTGTCCTGTTCTATATTGTGCTATCTTATCTCACCCTTCCCTCACTTCTCCACCCTACGCCACTACTACTTTCCTAACTCCTTCCCTTCCCTCACTTCCCCTTTCCTACTTCACATCTTCCTTCCCTCCCTTACTTCTCCAACCTCACCTCATTCTACACTCCCCTATTTTTCCTCTCCTGCCCGGGGCTACAAAAGCCCTAAAAATACAAAAAAGTACAAAATTCGGCCAAATAATTGACAAAAGTTTTAATTTTCTTCAAATTTTGTTGCAATTTATTCTATTTATTAGTATTTTCCTATAAAAAGGATTTACGTTTTTCGTCCTAATTTGTAGATAAATTTTCCATAAAGGATTGAAAAATAAAATAATTTGATTCTTCTTCAATTAATTTTGATGAATATTTTTTATAAAGTTCACTAGTGGGTGAAATTAAAAATACCCACTGATTTTGGAAAATATCAACCAAATTTTGTTTACATTTCTCAAATTTTCCTCGAGAAGAGCTGTTACAAAGAAAGAATGTATACCACAAAAAAGATATATTTTAAAAAAATGGAAAGTAAATATTTTAAAAAATCACAAAAATTTTTTCGGGCCATAGCAGCTTCTGATAGAAATAAAGACTGTAAATAGGAGAAACAAGCACAATGTGAATAGCAAAAGTTCTAAAATCATAATATTGGTGAATGATGAGATTGATGAGAAAGTGAAATAAGCAAAAAAGAAAAAAATATTTTGATATCCAAGCCACCACTTTGACGAATCAAAGAAACTGGTGAAAAAATACTGAAAGTAATTCAATTTCTTAAATGATAATCTTTTAGTGGACGAAATTTCCATCATTATGCTCAATACAAATTTTTAAATTATTCAATTAAAAAATAGCAAGTAGATGGTGAAAAGACCCTGATTATAAAACTCGTTTCTAATATTCCCGATCATAAAAAATACTACAGAAATTTTTCTTTAAAGCCCAGTCACTTTTTCCCATTATTCAGTTCGTTCTGGTATCCACTTCGTACTGGTTTCCCCTAATAAAGCTCTAATTTGAATTGATGAGAATGGTGATGGATGAATAATCCTTAAAGAGAATTCCTTCTTCCTTTTATGAGAGAAAAGTCGCGCCAGTCTTTCTGATGAAGGCTTCATTTACCAGCGCATTTGCCTGAGTAGTGGAAAAAGATAAAATAAAAAATGAAATAAGAAAAAGTTGGAACGAACCTGCTGTTGTTGATGGTGATAGTAGTGGTGGGTGGGGGTGTGTCGGCCCATGAACTTACTACTGACGAGATCGAGGAGACTTTGTCTCGAGGGTAAAACGCCTCGAGACACGTTCTCCACACTCTTCGTGTCGTCGTCCCTATCTCTGTTGGTACCTCTACCATTTCCTGCCCTGGCACCTCTTTCTCGAAGTTTGTCAACCGTGCAGCCCAGTGTAGCTGCAGAACCCACACTCAGACGATCGGCCGCCCCACCGACACCTGCCGACGTGACGATTGCTGAAAAAAAAAGAAAAATCAATCAGACATTATTTTGAAAAAAATTTTCACTCACAGTGGGATAAAAATGACTTTTATTTCACACTCGACTGAAATGGCCACCTTTCTCCTTTAGCGGGGCGAAAGTAAAATTAGCGAAGCGAAAGTAAAACTTGCGGAGCGAAAGTAAAATTAGCGGGGCGAAAGTAAAATTTGCGGGGCGAAAGTAAAATTACCGGGGCGAAAGTAAAACTTGCGGGGCGAAAGCGAAATTAGCGGGCGAAAGTAAATTTAGCGGGGCGAAAGTAAAATTAGCGGGGCGAAAGTAAAATTAGCGGGGCGAAAGTAGAGTTAGCGGGACGAAAATGAAATTGGAAATTTTCGAAAATAAGTTCTGGGTAATTTAGGGTAAGTTACCGTATCTACCGGTGAAATCTCACAATCGACTGAAATGGCCACCTTTCTCCTTTAGCAGGGCGAAAGTAAAATTAGCGGGGCGAAAGTAAAACTTGCGGGGCGAAAGTAAAATTAGCGGGGCGAAAGTAAATTTAGCGGGGCGAATGTAAAATTAGAGGGGCGAAAGTAAAATTAGCGGGGCATGAGTAAAATTTGCGGGCGAAAGTAAATTTAGCGGGGCGAATGTGAAATTAGAGGGACGAAAGTAAAATTAGCGGGGCATAAGTAAAATTTGCGGGGCGAAAGTATAATTATAGGGGCGAAAGTAAAGTTATCGGGGCGAAAGTAAAATTTGCGGGGCGAAAATGAGATTGGAAATTTTCGAAAATAAGTTCTGGGTAATTTATTGTAAGTTACCGTATCTACCAGTGAAATTTCACACTCGACTGAAATGGCCACCTTTCTCCTTTAGCGGGGCGAAAGTAAAACTTGCGGGGCGAAAGTAAAATTACCGGGTCGAAAGTAAAATCAGCGGGGCGAAAGTAAATTTAGCGGGTCGAAAGTAAAACTTGCGGGGCGAAAGTAAAATTACCGGGTCGAAAGTAAAATTAGCGGGGCGAAAGTAAAGTCAGCGGGGCGAAAGTAAAATTAGCGGTGAATAAGTGAAATTTGCGGGGCGAAAGTAAAATTAGCAGGGCGAAAGTAAAGTTAGCGGGGCGAAAGTAAAATTTGCGGGGCGAAAATAAAATTTGAAATTTTTGAAAATAAGTTCTGTGTAATTCATGGTAAGTTACCGTATCTACCCGTGGAATGACCATAAACGACAGAAAATTCTCATGAATTTCCGGAAATTCATGGAAATGTATGAAAAAGAATCTTAGGTTAATTATAGTAAGTTACCATATTCACTTGTAAAATTCCCATAAATGCCCGAAAATTTCCACAAATTTCCGGAAATTCATGGGAATTTTTAAAAATGAATTGTAGGTAATTTAAGTAATTTATGTTCAGTTACCATATTTACCGGTTAATTGACCTTGTATGACCAGAAATGTTTATAAATTTTCGAAAATTTATAAAATATTTTGAAAATAAGTTTTGGGTAATTTAATAAGTTACTATACTTACTTGTAAAATTACCATAAATGACCGGAAATTCCCATAAATGTGCGGAAATGTTCATAAATCTCCGGAAATTTATGGAATTTTTTGAAAATGAGTGTTGGGTAATTTAATGTAAGTTGCCATGTTCACCTGTAAAATTACCATGAATGATCAAAAATGTTCATAAATGTCCGGAAATTCATGGGAATTTATGAAAATTATTTTTGGTTAATTCATGGTCAGTTACCATATTTACCAGTAAAATTACCATAAATGACCGGAAACTTTCATAAATTTTCGGAAATTTATGGGAATTTTTGAAACTGAGTTTTGTGTAATTTATGGTGAGTTACTCTATCTAACGGTAAAATGAACATAAATGACAGAAAATTTGCATGAATTTCCGGAAATTTATGGAAATTTATGAAAATGAATCTTGGGTAACTTATTTCAAGTTACCATATTTACTTGTAAAATTACCATAAATAACAAAAATGTTCGTGAATTTTTGGAAATCCATGGAAATTTTTGAAATTGAGTTTTGTATAATTTAATGTAAGTTACTATACTTACCTTTAAAATTACCATAAATTTCCGGAAATGTTTAAAAATTAATTTTGGTTGATTTATGGTAAGCTGCTATATTTATTCGGGGACGTTACCATAAATGACCAGAAATTTATGGACATTTTCAAGAATGCGTTTTCGTTAATTTAAAGCAAGTTACAATATTTACCGGTAAAATTACCATGAGAGACCGAAAATGTTCATAAATTTCCCGAAATTTATGGAAATTTTTGAAAATGAGTTTCGGGTGCTTCATGGTAAGTTACCGTATCTGCCGGTGAAATGACCATAAATTACAGAACATTTTCATTAATTTCCGGAAATTTATGGAAATTAATGAAAATGGATTTTGGGGAATTTATTTCAAGTTACCATATTTACCGGTAAAATTACCATAAATTACCGAAAATGTTCATAATTTTTCGGAAATTTATGGAAATTTTCGAAAATGAGTTTTTGGTCATTTATGGTGAGTTACTATATCTACTGATAAAATTACCATAAATGACCGAAAATTTTCGTAAATTTCCTGAAATATATGGAAATTTGAAAAATAGAATTTTGGGTAATTTATGGTAAGTTATCATACATACTTGTGAAATTACCATGAACGACCACAAATTTTTATAAATTTCAGGAAATTTATGGAAATGACTGAAAATTAGTTTTGAATAATTTATGTTCAGTCACCATATTTACCGGTAAAATTACCATAAATATTAGAAAATGTTCATAAATTTCTGGAAATTTATGAAAATTTTTGGAATGAGTTTTCGGTTATTTATTGTAAGTTACCATATTTACTTGTAAAATTACCATGGATGACCAAATTTTTTTATGAATTTCAGGAAATTCATGGAAATTTATGAAAATGAGTTTTGGGTAATTTATGGTAAGTTACCATATTTACCGGTAAAATTGCCATAAATTACCGAAAATGTTCATAAATTTCCACAAATTTATGGAAATTTAAAAAATAAATTTTGCGATTTTATGGTAAGTTACAATATTTACTTGAAAAGTTACCATAAATGGCCGGACCTCAGATTACTCTGGATTACATAGGATTACCTTCTAGCAAAATTATTAAATTCTTAACAAAATAGATAAACTTTTAACAAAAAGCCTTAAAAATATAACTATTTTTGCGAAAAATTCTTTTTTTTTCGTTGAATCCAATTTTTTTATCATCTCTTTCAAATTAGTTTTCTCTAACTACAAACTTAACTATTTAGTTTTTTTGTAAACTTCCTTTCTAGCTATTTGGTGAAAAATACAGCTATTTTGTTGAAGGCTTTTTTTGGTCGAAAATTCAATTATTTTGTGGAAAATCATCCTTTTGGACTGAAAATTCATCTTTCATGGTATCAGAAAAGAAGCTGGTTCAAAATTCAAAGAGGAAGAATAAAAAAGGCAAAAAATGGCAGGAATGGTGACAGGAGTAAGGAACGCATTTTTAACAGGGAAGGATAGAAGAAGAGATGAAAAGAAGGATTAATAAAAGAAGAGGTACAGATGGGAGAAGAGGGGTGGAAGATAGTGGGGGTGTATGTGTACGGTGATGTGCAAAGGAAAATTAGCGGAGATGAAAGAACTGATGAAATAATAGAAGATCTTATGGGAAAGGCAAAAGGTAGATGAGGAAGGGAATAGGGAAGAGAGCGAGGAAGGAAATCTAAAGGATGAGAAGAGAAGGGAACGGAAAGGGAAAGAGGACGACAGAAGGGAACCTTCATTGATTATGTGATAGTGGACGATGAGGTGGCAGAGAAGGTCAAGAAAATAGAGATAAGGGATTATATAGGTTAGGATCACTTTTCCATATTAGTGACATTAGAGGGAGAGAAAAGAAATTACAATATGGATAAAGAGGGAGCAAAGGTAAAGAGAACAGAGAGAGGGGATTAG
This sequence comes from Andricus quercusramuli, assembly GCA_932178445.1. Taxonomy (NCBI): domain Eukaryota; kingdom Metazoa; phylum Arthropoda; class Insecta; order Hymenoptera; family Cynipidae; genus Andricus; species Andricus quercusramuli. The sequence goes on along the minus strand of CAKNXH010051783.1, from coordinate 3,150 downwards.
TTAATAGTAGGAAAAGAAAAGTTCGAGGATAGGTCAGAAATATGAAGATGGGAGAGGGAAATGTAAACGAGGAGATGAAAAGAATGATAGGATGGAGAATGTAAAAAGAAGAACGAGTTCAGAGAGTGATTAAGAAACTGAAAAAGGAAAAATAGTGGAGAAGAACATAGGAGAGAAGAAAAAATATACTGAGTTGTGTAATCAAAAGAAAGAGGAGAGAAATAAAAGGTTTGAAGAGGAGGTGGAGAAGGCTAGGATGGAAGGATCGGATGAGCAGGTAATAAATAGAAAGAGAAGGAGAAACAAAAGATTATATCAGGATACTGAGATAATAGAATGTAAAAAATGTTTCATGTATTTGCTAGGAGGGGTGAAGAGGAAATTTTGAAACGGAGAAAAATGTGTTAGGGAAGGAGATGAGGAAGAGGACATAACTTCTTGTACCGAGTCGAGAGAGAAAAACTTATGGTGGAAAAGGGCATACGAGAGAGCCTAATGAGAGAGTATTGGAAATTTTCAGAGAGATAAAAAGCAGGGTAAATGTTGAAGAGGAAGTAGGAGATAGTTTCTGGTTAGTAAGAGGAGTAAGGTAAGGAGGTCCTCTAAGCCAAGTTTCATTCAATATATCAACCTCAGGCTCAGGAAAAGAAATAAAGAGAAAAGGATGAGGAGGAGTAAGGATCGGAGAAGAAGGGACATAGTGTGGATGGCGGAGGATAAAGAAGGGATGGCGGGCTCAATTACAGGATTGGAGAAATACTTAGATGGAGAATAGTTGAATTTGAATCTAGAAAAGACAAAGATAATGAGTTTTAGAAGAGGAGAACAAACGAAGAAAGGATAGACTGGGAGACGGGAGGGAGTAAAATTAGATGGAGTGAAGGAATATGAGGAAAAGAGAGAGAGAAGGGAGAATGAAGGAAGAGAGAAGGAAGATCATAAAGCTCATATGAGAGAAAGGATTGAAGAAGATGCAGGGATAATGAAACCGATATGGGGAATAGGGAAAAGAAGGTTAAAAAGAGATTGGAGAAGAATAATGTGGTTATTTAATACGCTCGTATGGCCGGTATTAGGTTATGGAGGGGAGATATGGGGATGGAGGGAAAAGAATGAGATTTCACAAAAAAAGTATATAAAGTGGACGCTGGGGCTAGACTGGAGGACGCCTGGATAAATGGTAAGAGAAAAAGCGTAAGAGGATAAGCTAGGTACTAAAGCCGGAAAGAGGACATGGAAGTTTGAGACGGAGCTGAGGAGAGGAAAGGGTGAGCAGTTAGCGAAAAAGTGTTTGACAAGGATAGAAGAAAAGAGAGAGAGTGCAATATAATTCACGAGATGGGAAGAAGAGAGTAGTTCTTCAATGCTGGAGATATAGGAGAGGGGAATGGAGTGAGCTTTGAAGAATTGGAGAGAAGGGACAGGGAAAGACAATTGATGGAAAGATGGGGATTGATTGAGGAATCGAAACATAATAAATTGCAGAAGATGTAAATGAGAGGAGGAAACATGGGAGAATGTATGGGAAGGATGTGGGAGAGAAATTTAAGATGAAGAAAGCTGGAAAGAGAATGTGGTAAAGATGCTAGGGAAGAATCAAATGGGTGAAGAGTGCATGAAGGAGTTTTAGGGGAAAGGGGAAAGGAGAAAGCTACGAAGAATTGGAGAGAAGGGATAGGGAAAGACAATTGATGGAAAAATTGGAGATGATTGAGGAATCAAAACATAATAAATGGTATAAGATGATAAGGAAGGAAGGAGTACCAAATTCATGAAAGGGTTTGTGGACAAACCAGAGTAGCAAGATTTAGATTGGGCAAAAAAGTAGGGGAAGGGATGTATTGGAAAAAGAGAGAGAACAAAATGTGCAGAAGATGTAAATGAGAGGAGGAAATTTGGGAGAGTGTATGGGAAGGTTGTGAGAGGTAAATTAAAGATAAACAAAGCTGGAAAGAGAATGTGGTAAAGATGCTGGTGAAGAATCGAATGAGTGAAGTGTGGATGAAGGAGTTTTAAGGGAAAGGGGAATGGAGTAAGCTATGAAGAATTGGGGAGAAGAGACAGGGAAAGACAATTAATGGAAGAATGGGAGATGATTGAGGAATCAGAACATAATAAATGGTATAAGATGGTAAGAGAGGAAGGAGTACCAAATTCATAAAAGGGATGGGGAGAGAGAAGACAAGCCAGAATTTCAAGATTTAGATTAGGCAAAAAAGTAGGAGAAGGGATGTATTGGGAAAAGAGAGAGAATAAAAAGTGCAGAAGATGTAAATGAGAGGAGGAAACATGGAAAGCGTATGGGAAGGATATGGGAGAGAAATTAAGGATAAAGAAAGCTGGGAAGAGAATGTGGTGAAGATGCTAGGGAAGAATCGAATGGGTGAAGAGTGGATGTAGTTTTAAGGGATTCGAGGGACGAATGAGAAAGAATAAAAGACTGGATGTGAAAAAATGGAAAAATTGAAGAAGGAGGAAAATAATAGAAGGGAAAAGCTGAAAAGTTAGTGAGTTATTCGGTCGTTTCATCGATTTCTCTAAAGATAGTGCCCCACTCGCTGTAAGTATGAGAGAACTCTCGAGCAAATCCTTGTGTAAATGGTGCGGAGTCGGGCCAGCATTTTCTGGCAACACTTTATCCCCGATAGATAAAAACAAGATAAAAACTAGGTCATTCCTTAGTTTGAAAAAAGTGTACATCTCTGGCAATGAGAAATTCTCGCCACTGGCTTGTTGTAAGAGTGTAATTAGGACGAAATTCAAAGCTAAAATTGTATCCAATTTTTCCATACCGTAAATGAATTTTCAACTAAGAAGTTGAAGTTTCAACTGAAAAAGATAAATTTTCAACCGAAAATTGAATAGTCGAATTTTCAGTTATGAAATTCATTTCCAATAAAAAAGAAAAAATTTGTTAGGAATAGTTAAGTCTCCATCCGAAGAAGAAATCTCAACAAAAAAGTTAAATCCTCACCCGAAACACATTATTATCCAACCAAAAGGTTGCATTTTCAATTGAAAAAGAACAATTTTCTACCAAATTAGTTGAACTTTCTACACCAATATCTGCAGATGACTTTTGAAATCAAAGTTTGAAGCATTGACAACTGTACTTTGATGATTGTGAATTCTCTTTTGTTAAAGCTCCTT
>CAKNXH010051782.1:0-14134 GCA_932178445.1 Andricus quercusramuli | reverse complement strand
AGGAACATTTTTAATTTCTACCAAAAAAGATAAATTTTTTGAAAAAAATATGAATTTTAAATCATAACTGGAATAGTTGAAATTTCAGAAAAAAACAAAAAAAATGTAATGCAAAAAAAAAATCATTTTTGACAGAATAGTTCAATTTTCAATTCAAAAAATTAATTTTCATACAAAAATAAAGTTCTTTCAACAAAATTGTTCAATTTTCAGCCAATAACATGATTTTTTATTAACATTTTGTTTAGATTCCTACCAAGTAATTAAATTTTTAATAAAGAGAGTAATTTAAAAAAAAAAGATGAATTAAAAACAACAAATTTTCAATAAAATAGTAAAATTTTTAATCTTTAACCAAATAGTTTAACATTCACCCTACAAAGATGAATTCTTAACCAAAACGACGAATTTTCAACAAAGAAAATTAATTTTCTACCAAAAAATACAAATTTTTAACATAATACACCAATTTACAGACAAATGATGAACTAAAATGATGAATCTGCCATTCTGCAACCAATGAATGAATGTTTAATAAAGTAGGTCAACTTTTAACAAATAAACAAAAACAAATTTTCTACAGAACAGTTGAATTTTCAATCCGAAATTATTAATTTTCTACTAAAGAGACGAATTTTCAACAAATAAATATTTTTCAGCCAAGACAGGAAAAAATGTCAAATAAATTGTTGAACATTCAAGCCAAAAGACAGAATTTGCAACCAGAAAATATTAATTTTCAACAAAAAAGTTAATTTTTAATCAAAAAATTGCAGTTTTAATCAAAACAGAGAAAATTTCCACCAACAGGATTAGTTTTCTACCAATAAAGACCAATTTGTGACTTGAAAAAAAATTAATTTTCAGAAAAAAAATAGAAAAGTTACATTTCTAGGTGTACAAATTAATTTTAAATGAAAAAAAGAATTTTCAGCAAAATATTTAAATTTTTAATCAAAGAGATCAACCCTCAAACAAATACATTTTTAACAAAGTGGTTCAAGTTTCACCCAATGATTGCATTTTCAATTTAAAAAATATTAATTTTCAGCCAAAAATAGTTACGTTTTTAGTTTAGAAATTATTTTTCAACCAAAAAAAGGCATTTTCAACCAAAAAGATGAATTTTCTACCAAAAAATATTAATTATCAACGAATAATGTAATCGTAGATATTTCAAATGAAAAATATGACTTTTTAATAAAAATTGTTGAATTTGCAACCAAATAATAAAATTCTTCATTACAATTACAGTCGTCAGGATGAAGCAACTGTGAGAGAAGAAATAAAAATACAAGGCAAATAAATTCCTAACTAAAATAATTACTAGTCCCAAACTTCATTTTCAAAATTCTCTAACTTTGCACCAACCAATCTTTTATTTGCTCTAAACATTAATATTTAAATACCATTCCAATTGTAGCTTCATGATTTTCACCATGATAAAATAAAGTCTCTTTGTTAAAAAGGTAGTCGTTTTTCGTTTAGCAGAGGAAAAGTTTAAAAAACTATTTTTTTTTTTCGAACAAAAATTCCAGAACCATGAACAAAATTCAAGGACTTTTCCAGGTTTTTTCCAGGTAAAAACGGTTTAAGTTGATCTTTAAACTATATTACTGTTTCAAAATGAAAAAAAAAGTCTAAAGACCTTAATTAAAAGTAAACGTAATGAAATAATTACAATCTTTTAATAAAAAAAAACTTACTTCAAATTTTTGAGTTCCTCTTTACTACTTTTGATTTGCGATTCGATTGCTTGCTGATTTTCCATTTTCATCATGTGAATCTCTCTCATTGCTTTTCCCCATTGCTCCTTGAAATAAGATTTACTCTTTTGTGCATTTGTTAGCTTTTCTTCGAGACTTTTCAACTCTTGCAGCAAGGAAGCTGTTTGGTCTTGAGTTAAGGATCCTTTCTCATAAATCTGAAGCTTCTCGGCTTGCTTATTCACCATTTGCTTCAAGTTTTCATTCTCGCGTCTCAGAGGATCAAGCTGAAGTTCGAGAACTCGATTCTGATCTTCCAGATATTTCACTTTCACGGAAAGTTCTTCTTGCATTTTGTAAGACGTTTCTTTGACTTCCTGCATCATGTGATTGTATTTACACTGAAGATCCTCCTGCTCTTTAAGAAGCCTCGCTTCTTTCTCGAGACTTTGGAGTCTTCTCGTTCGCAAATCTTCAGTCGCGTGGTTCAGACTATTGGCCAACATTTTACACTGCTCAACACTAGAAGTAAACTTCGCTTCTAAATTGTCTTTTCTCATTTGCCATTCCGTACTTAGAAGATTCAAGTGACGCTCTTCCTTTTTCCTTAACTGAAATTTAATTAAATTTTTTGTTAGAAATAGGAGCTCAAAAAAGAGGAAATGGGGTGGTTTTCTCACGAAAAAGGGGAAAATAGGGCAAAGATTAAACATTTATTTTCATATGTCGAAAAGAACAATCTTTTTGTAAGACATGTTACATTTTTAAATAATTTTCAATGATTTTTCAATGATTTCTGCCATTAAAGATTTATTTTCAAAAATTGGATGTACTTAGATCGTTGGAAATCCATCCAGAGTGGTATAAAAAAGTGAGAGAAAAATAAAATTAGTTAAATACAAACTTTTGATATGTTTAACATCGTTCTCATAAATATTTTTTTCCAAGATTTGTCATTTCATCCTTACTATAATTAATACTTTTAATGTAAATTTAAAACTAAACTCTTCAGTAGAGCGAAATAAAAATGCTAAAAATTAATCGAATTGTTTGAGCTGACAAATAACAATTTCTGGGGCGACATCCAAAACAAGTAAAGAAAACATTTTGAAATCAGTTAATATTTTCTGTTCACTTTCTTAAATTTACAATTAAAAATTTTTGTAAATAAAAAAAATGTTGCCTTATTTACAAATTTTATAAAATATCCAAAAACATGTTTTTTGGATTAATTCGAACCTGAAATTGCGTCCGCTTGAACCTATGAAACATGTTATTATTTTTTAGTCGTGGGAAACATTTTTTTTTCGTGGTATTTATAACGTTCCAAAATCGCAAAAAAGATATGATATCCCAAAAATCCTAACTCACGACAAAAATTTTTTTCCGAAAAAGCAAAATAAAAAAATGTTTCTTTGGTTCAAACTGAATAAATTTCAGGTTCGACATATTCAAATTTTTTTTAAATGTGTGTATATGACTCAATCCAAAAAAACATGTTTTTGTACATTTTCAAAAAAATTGTAACTTAGCAAAAAATTTATTTTTAAATTTCGCAATTTTAAATTTTCAATGAATAAGATAATTTTTTAACAAAATAGTTGAATAAAGAACATCAGTTTTTAACAAAAAATCGAATAGTTATATTTTCGTTCCAAGAATTTAATTTTCAATTGAAATAACTGAATCTTCTCCCAAATTGTTGAATGTTGAAGCTTGAAAGAAGAATTTTCTACAATGCAGTTGATTTTTCAACAACAAAAAAATTAATTTTTTATCAAAGAATACGATTTTCAAAATAAATAAATTTTCAACGAAATAGTTGAATTTTCGAGTAAAAAAGACGAATTTTTAATTAAAAAGTTGATTTTTGAAGTTTTAAAGATCAATTTTTAACTAAAAATTGAATAGTTAAATTTTCAGTGAAAAAAAATATTTTTCTACCAAACTGATGAATTTTCAACTGAAATAATGTAGACTTGAACAAAAAAGATGAATTTTTAACTAAAATGAACAATCTTTAACTGGAATAGTTGAACTTTCAACCAAAAAGATCAATTTTTTGTAACAAAAAATACATTTTTCAACAAAATAAATTAATTTTTAGAGAAATAGTTTAATTTTCAACTAATAAAGATAAATTTTAAACACAAATGATGAATCTTTAACTGAAGTAGTTGAATTTTCAACAACAAAAAATTAATTTTTTCCCAAAAAGATGATTTTCAACAAAATACATCAATTTTCAACAAAATAGTTGAATTTTTAACTGAAAAAGACAAATTTTCAACCAAATTGTTGAATTTTTAACTAAAAAAGATCATTTTTTAACCAAAAATAGAATAGTTAAATTTTCAGTTGGGAGAATTAATTTTCCAACAAATGGATGAATTTTTAACTAAAATGAACAATCTTTAACTGGAATAGTTGAATTTTCAACCAAAAAGAAAAATTTTTTTAACAAAAAATGCATTTTTGAACAAAATGAATAAATTTTTAAAGAAGTTACTCAATTTTATACTAAAAAAGATAAATTTTCAACAGAAATTGAATAGTTCAATTTTCAGTTGAAAAAATAAATTTTCCAACAAACTGATGAATTTTAAACTAAAATGATCCATCATTTATTAGAAATTAATCTCTTTTGCTTAAAAACTCAACTACTTGGATAAAAGTGTATATATTTTGTTAAAAATTTATCTTTTCTGGCGGAAGGATAATCTTCTTAGTTTAAAATTAAACTATTTGGTAAAAAAAATATATGTATTGGGTTCACAATTCATACTTAAAATAGTTGAATTGTTGAATAAAGAACATCAGTTTTTAACAAAAAATCGAATAGTTATATTTTCTTTCCAAAAAATTAATTTTTAATTGAAAAAACTGAATTTTCTCCCAAATTGTTGAATGTTGAAGCTTGAAAGAAGAATTTTCTACAATTCAGTTGATTTTTCAAGACAAAAATATGATTTTTCAATTAAAAAGTTGATTTTCAACCAAAAATTTTTTTGGTTGAAAAAACCCCAGTTTTTAACAAACAAACAAAACGTTAACTAAAAAATAAATTTTTAATAAAGTAGTTCAAAATTCGAAAAATTAGTTGAATTCTCTACCAGACTGTCCAACTTTCAAGGGAAAATTCAAATTTGCTATAAAACAGTTAAATCTTTAATCCGAAAACAAGAATTTTCAACAAGAGTTGAGTTTTCAAACAAAAAAGATTTTTTAGTCAATGAAGAAAAAAAATTGAATTCCAAATGTCGAATTTGAAAGCAAGAAGATTAATTTTCTACAAAAAAGGACGATTTTTTTTAACAAATTACATAAATTTTTAACCAAATAGTTGAATTTTCAGAATAAAACAGATCAACTTTCAACCAAAAATGGAATTGTTACATTTTCATTTCAAGAAAGTAATTTTCAAATGAAAAAAAAACAATTTTCTACCAAATTATTGAATTTTTGAGCCAAAAAAAGAACTTTCTACAATACAATTGAATTCAAAAATATAAGCTTTCAATACAAACAATAATTTTCAATCAAAAATTGCAATTTTCAGTTTAAAAAAATGAATTTTTAACAAAGTAGTTTGATTTTCAACCAAAAAGACAGCTTTTCAACAAAATAAATATATTTTCACCCAAATAGTTAAATTTTTAACCAATTTTCTGCCAAAAATATAAGTTTTGAACGAAATTCATGAACTTGCAACCAAATAGTTGAATTTCCGACTAAAAAAGATCAATTTTCAAACACAAATAAAATAGTTCAATTATGAGTTTAAAAAAATTAATTTTCAACGAAAAAAAGTTTCAACAATAGTTAAATTTGCAAGCTAAGATTTAAACAAATTAAATATTGCTCAAGTTAGAACATTCAAAACTGCAGTTGATGAATTTGGAATATTCCATTTTATAATTAGGTATTTAACTTTGTACATTTCACCTAAAATGTATTAATCTTGTAATACCTATTTAAAAAGTACTATATATTTTGTAACTGTTCCAACTTTATATTAGATAATAACTTCTGTCTCCAGTTTTCACATTTCAACTTGCTTTAAAATGTTTCATCTTCAAATTTTTTTAAGAGTATTTATTTTCTAATGGTCAGCACTTGAAACGTGTACTTTATTTATTCATAAATAATTTATTTAAGTGCTATAATTGCTTTAATTATTATTCAATAATGGTTACAATTTGAAATATCGCATATTTAAAGAGAAAAGGGGAAGCTTTTTGAGAATAGGGGAAAAAAGGGGAATTTCAAGAAAAAAGGGGAAACTAAGAAAAAAAGGGGAAGACTGTGCACCCTGATCAGCTTATAATATTAAATGGTACAATTTTTCACAGTATAATAATATTATACTATGTGAACATTTAACATGAATAATAAGCAGTAAATAAACAATGAGTAGTAAATAATAAATAATAAATACAGGTATAAAATTCATATTTTCAAAGATTTCACAAAGATTGCACAAATATTTGAATGATTTTCACTAAGATTTCATAAGTTTCGCAAAGATTTCAGATAGATTTAAAAGATTTTACAAAGATTTCAATAATTTCACAAATATTGCCAAATATTTCGCAAAGATTTCCAAAGATTTCAGAAAGATTACACAAAGTTTTCTAAAGATTTCACAAATATTTCACAAATATTTCACAAAGATTTCAAAAATTTTACAAAGCATTAAATTATCTCGCAAAGCTTTCTGATAGATTGAAAAGATTTCACAAATACTTTAATTATTTCACCAAGCTTTCAGATAGACTTCAAAGATTGAACAAAAATTTGCATGATTTCCTAAAGATTTCACAAAGATTTCAAAGATTTGGCAAAGAATTCAGAAACATTTCAAATATTTGGCAAAGATTTCGGATATATTTTTCATGGATTTCACAAATATTTCAATGATTTCGCAAAAATTTCAATAATTTTACAAACACTGCCAAATATTTCAAATATTTCGCAAAGGTTTCCAAAGATTTCAGAAAGATTTTACAAAGTTTTCCAAAGATTTCACAACTATTTCAAAAAGATTTCAATAATCACCCGAAGATTTCAAAAATTATACAAAGCATTTAAATATTTCACAAATATTTCGGATAGATTAACAAGATTTCACAAATACTTTAATTATGTCACAAAGCTTTCAGATAGATTTCAAAGATTGAACAAAGATTTCATAAAGATTTCACGAAGATTTTAAAGATTTCGGATAGATTTAAAAGATTTCACAAAGATTGGAAAGATTTCAAATATTTAGCACAGATTTCCGATACATTAAAAAAATTCTCAAAGATTTCAATGATTTCCCAAAGATTGCAAAAGATTTCGGATAGATTTAAAAGACTTAATAAATAATTCAATTATTTCACAAAGCTTTCAGATGGATTTCAAAGATTGAACAAAGATTTAAATGTTTTCCCAGAGAGTGCACAAAGATTTTAATCATTTACTTTTACTAAATTATTAACTATTTAAATTATTAACTATTACTAAATATTTTAAGAATGTTTCAAATATTCCGCAAAGATTTCTAAACATATCAATGAATTTTCAAAGATTAAAAAGATTTTTAAAAAATTTCAAATATTTAGCAAAGATTTCGGATAGATTTGAAGTATATTACAAAGTTTTCAATTATTTTACAAAGATTACAAATAGGTTTCAAAGAGTGCACAAAGATTTCAATGACTTCCCAAAGATTTCACAAGGATATATACAATTTCACAAATATTACCAAATATTTCGCAAAGATTTCAGATAGATTAAAAGCCTTTCTTATTTCCCAAAGATTTCAATAATTCCACAAATATTTCCACATATTTCAAAAATATTTCAAATATTTGGCAAAAATTTCCGAAGGCTCTAAAAAAATTCGCATAAAATTACAAAGAAAGTCGCATGAAATTTCGGAAAAAGGCCACAAAAAGTTGCATCAAATTTTGGAAGAGAATGAAAGGAAAAGTAGTATCAAAATAAACTTTATAGTTACAACAAATTTTGAAAAATAGCCATTCAGCTTGAAGGATTCTGAATCTGGGTATAAAATATTTTTTTCTGAACTGTTAAACTTGTGAACTTGGATTATTTTCGAATGAAAGAATTTTATCATTTATATTCATTTTGAACTTCAGGAACATTCTGTTTGAACATTTTGAACTTTAAATTAGTCAACAATAAAAGCTTCAAATTGCAGACTGTATAATTTGAATATGAAATTATTCATTTTTCAATAATTCAGACTTCATAACGATAATAATTTTCGAATTTTTTAGAACTTTTAAGTAAAATGGACAAATTTTCGTACTAAATAGATAAATTTTTAACCAAATAGTTGAATTTAATAAAAAATAATTAATTTTTAACAAAAAAAAAATCATTTTTAAAGAAATATTTATTTTCAACCAAATAGTTGACTTGAAAAAATCAAACAAAAAGACGAATTTTTTAAAAGACAGTTAAATTTTAGACAAAAAAGTTAATTTTTAATCAAGAAAGATGAATTTTCAACCAAAGAAGATGACTTTTCCACGATAAAAGATGAATTTTCAATCCATAAGGACGAATTTTCCATCCAAAAATTTGAATGCTCAATAAAACAGTTGAATTTTTGACCAAAAAAGATGACTTTTGAACAAAATAATTGAATTTTCAACTTAACGGTGGAATTATCAAATAAAAGACATTAAACCTCAACGAAAAACAGTTGGATTTTGAACCAATTAGTTGAATTTTCAAGCAAAAAGGACGAAATTGTTAGAAGACAGTTGAATTATCAGCCGGAAAAGTAGACTTTTCAACAAATACATCGTTTTCAAACCAGGAAAATGAATTTTTGTCTAAATAATTGAATTTCCAAAGAAAAAATTTATTTTCAACCAAACAGTTGAATTTGCTAAAAAAAATGAATAATTTTTAACGAAATGGATGTATTTGCACCAGGACCTAGTTTGATTTTCCATCAAACGAATCGAATTTTCAACAAAACTGATTAATTTTTAACAAAATAGTTGAATTTAATAAAAGAATAATTATTTTTTAATAAAATGGTTGTACTCAAAACCAAATACTTGGATTTTCAATCAAAAGCGTCGAATTTAAAACAAAATAGATGAATTTTTAACCAAATTCTTGAGTTTAATAAAAAATAAATATTTTTTAACGAAGAAAGATGAATTTTCAAACAAAAAGACGATTTTTTTAGAAGACAGTTGAATTTTCAAGAAAACCAGATCACTTTTCTACCACAAAAAAATCAATTTTCACTTCCAATTTTGCGAACGTGAATTTATATAGTTTCAATATTTTTTAAATATTGAAATATAATGAAAATGTAAAAATATTTCTAAATTTTTTTTAAGATTCCAAAGATTCCAAAAGACTTCAAAAGATTTTCAGAGATTTCAAACGAGTTCAAGAGATTTAAAAGATTTCAAATTTATGCAGACTATTTCTAATTGAAGTTTTGAAAAAAATAAAAGAAAGAAATCATATAAATCGTTTTTATGTTTTTTATTCCAAAGATTTCCAGAGATTTCAAAAGAGTTCACATTACTTCAAAGATTTCATTGTTAATAAAACCATTTCCAGTTTCATGACAAAATTATATATTAGAACTTGAAATTCTTCAAATTTTGAATTTTTTTAAAAATATATTTAGTTTGATTATTATAATAATTATGATATTTTCCAGCTTCTATTTATAAAAAAAGATTCGTTAAGACACTGGAAAAATGTCTATTCAATCCATAATTGAATACATTATTTTGACCCTCGCTTTTACTTGTCAAAGATAAATTATGATTGAAGTTGTAAGAATCCATTTTAAAATAGAAACTTCGAATTTTGTGAACGAAAATATTGAAAATATGTTAAAAAAATGAAAATGCCAAAAATGTAAAAAATTTCAAGAGATTTTAAGTATTTCACAAATTTTCCAGAAACTTTATGCATATTATGGGACATTTAGGGAAAATACTCTAAATAGGAGACTTTTAGGGAAATAGGGGCAGGCTGTGAAGTTTGAAATTGAATAAAATAGGGGAAGATTTTACCTCCGCTCTGAATAATTCCTTCTGCCTTTCTTTCCACGTTTCGAGTTCCTCCACGATTTTATATGCCAAGCTATCGTCCAAAATCGGTGGTCCTAAATTATCTTCTGATAATCTTTTTTTCGTTCTATAATAAGGACCCTGATCCTCCAAATAAACCGAAACGTCCAGATCTCCAATTTTTTTCTGATCCGGGTCAATCAAAGCCGCTTCGTATTGGCATTCGAACTGTAAATAATTATTTACTTACTTTTCCAATAATCACTGAAATCCTTGAAATATTTGTTTGAAAATTAATTACAATTGCAAGCTTCAGAGTGATCCTGAAGAATATTTTAGAGAAAATAGGGGTCATATTTTCAGGCAAGAGGGATTGAAAATACTTTAATTCTTTCACATGTTTTACGACAACTTTCAAGTTTTAGTTGATGCAATATATTATAACTTGAAATTCTTAAAATTGTGATTTGTTTGATAAAATATTTTGTTTGCTTGTCATAATTATGATATTTTATAGTTCTAATTAGTAAGAAAAGATTCGATAATTCACTAAGAACTCTATTCAATTCATAATTTAATAAATCTTAGAGTTAATCGTTTATACAATAAAAAATATGAAGAGATTTCAATGTATGTCTACAGATTTTTAAATATTTCCAAAGATTTCCCAGTTATTTAGACCATTTCTATTTTTTTCTACTAAAGAAAAACTATATTAGAACTATAAATTCTTAATATTATGATTTATTTTCTAGAATATTAAATTTCAAGACATTACTAGATATTTGAAGACATTTCCAAATATTTTACAAGATTTCCAAAGCTTTCCAAGGTTCAAAAATATCTCAAAAGAATTCCAGGGATTTCAAAGCTTTTACTGTTATTTATCTCACTTCTAATTTTATGAAAAACAAAAACTATATTAAAACTTGAAATTCCTTAAATCATGATTTGTTTTCTAAAATATTTAGTTTCTTTATTCTTATTATGGTATTTTGCAAATTTAATTTATGATAATGTGTTCATTAATCCACTGTACAAAATTTCTATTTAATTCATAATTTAGTAATTCCGAAAATAAATCGTTTATAACTGTCCACAATAAATTATGATTGCTACTATGAAAATACATTTTAAAAAGAAAATTAAAAATTTTCCGAAAGTTTATATATAAATTCAACATGATGAAAATATTTAAAAAAAAATAAGAAAAATTGCACGAAAATGAAAAAATTTCAAAAATTTCAAAAGCATCCCAAAGATTTAAAACATTTCTATTTAGACCATTTCTATTTATGTACAAAAGAAAAACTATATTAGAACTTGAAATTTTAAATGATTTATTTTCTGAAATATTACAATTTTAAATAGAAACTTACAATTTTGCAAATGTTTATTTAAAATTTTGAAAATATTTGATAATAATAAAAATCATAAAATATTTCAGATTTTACAAAAAATTGAAAAATTTTCAAGAGATTCCAAAATATTTCAAAATAATTCCAGAGATTTCGAAGCTTTTACTTTTATTTAGACCACTTCATTTTTATAAAAACGGAAAAACTATATTAGAACTTGAAAATCCTAAAATTATGATTTTGTTTCTAAAATATTTTGTTTGTTTATTGTAACTGTACTATTTTGTAGTATTAATTTATAATAAAGGATTCGTTAAGCCATTGTAAATAATTTCTATTCCATTCATAATTTAATAATTCCGGGAATGAATTATTTTTAATTGTTAACAATAAATTATGACTGAAATTATAAAAATACATTTTTAAAAAGAAAACTTGAAATTTTGCGAATGTTTATACATAGAATCAATATTTTTTAAATATTTCACAATAATAAAAATCGCAAAACGTTTCAAAGATTTCACAAACATTTCAAAAGATTTCAAGAGGTTTGAAAATATATCCAAAGATAGATTTGAAAATATTTCCAAAGGTTTCCAAGATTCAGAAATATTTTAAAAGAATTCCAGAGATTTCAAAGCTTTCAAATTTATTTAGACCATCTCTAATTTTATAAAAAAAGAAAAACTATATCAAAACTTGCAATTCCTAAAATTATTACATGTCAGGCTGTGAAGCCTGGAATTATTCTTAAATATAAATTACCTTATTATGGCCAAAAAGTCGTTGCACATCCAAAATCGTTTGTGCCAAACAGGGTTTCTCATCTTTTCCAGCATCACAAATGCTGATTTTCGGTGGAAAAGAGAGAAGCAATTTTTTTATTTCTTCTGACGCAGATATAAAATGTAGTTTACATCCTATGTTTTGTAACGTTAACTTTTCTCCAGACAAAATAGACATCGTGGGATGAAGCGAGGACATCACTTCAATTTTTGGATGATGGAACCTAAATTTAAATTGAGGAAAAATAATAATTTGTCAAATCAGGGTGGGCGAAAAACTTATTTTTCAAAATTCCCTTACTTTTCCCTGATTTTGCCCTGATCATTAATATTCAAAGACAAGAATCTTAATCTTGTAACATTTTTAACATAGAACTTCTCATAAACGGAATAAAACAATTTCAGATTAACATTTAAAAAATTCAAATTTTTTTCAAACAAAAAAGGTTAAATCCAAATGGACAATTTTTCACCAACAAAACAGATGAATTTTCGAACGAAAAGAATAACTTTTTTAAGAAAATAGATACATTTTCAACAAGATAGTTAGTTTTGAACAAATAACAGATTTTTCTACCTACAAAGATGAATTTTAAACGAAATGGTTGAATTTCCTAACAAAAAAGATTAAACTTCAACCAAAAACATTGGCATTTCCAATCTAGGGGACAAATTTTCTATCCAAAAAGACGAAAAATAGATGCATTTTCAACCCTAAAAGTTGAATTCGCATAATAAAGATGAATTCTCAACACAAGGATGTAATGGTTAATATTTAAACAAAACAAAACAAAATTAACAAAATATTTTAATTTTCAACAAAATAATTAAATTTTCAACCAAATATTTGAATTTTTAGCCAAATCATAGAATTTTCAACCCAGAAAGATGAAATCTTAACAAAAAACGTAATAGTTTATATTTCAACCAAAAAGATAAAAGTTCTACCAAGAGAGATGAATTCTAAAACCATAAAGACAACTTTTCAAACAAGAAGTTAAATTTTCTACCAAAATAGACGAATTTTCAACAAAATACATGGATTTTGAAACAAATAGTTCAATTTGGTACTAAAAACGATAAATTTTCAACAAAAAATGGAAAACTTGAAGTTTCATTATAAGACAAATGAAAAAATATATATAATTTTCAACATGATAGTCACATTTTTAACCAAATAGAAGAACTTTCAATAACAACAAAATTTCATTCAAGAAAGAAAAAAATGTTCATCCAAATTGTTGAACTTTCAAGCCTAAAGACGAATTTTCTGTAAAATAGATCAATTTTCAACAAAAGGGTTTTTTTTTCAAATAAAAAATAAAATTTTAAACTAAAAACATTAGTTTTCTACAGAAAAAAAAATTTTAATACAAAAAATTTATTTCCAACCAGAGATAATCCTTCAACAAAAAATACATTTTTAACAATGTAGTTGATCTTTTAAGCAAGTTGTTGAATTTTCAACCAAAAAATCAAATTTTAAACCAAATAGTCGATTTTTTTAAACAAAATCGTTGAATTTTCAGCCACAAAAATGAATTCTCAACAAAAAATGTAATAGTTGATATTTCAACAAAATAGAGGAAATTTCTATCAAAATAAATTAACTCTAAAACCATAAATTTTAACTTTCAAACAAGAAGATTTATTTTCGGTCAAAAAATATCAATTTTTAACAAAATAAATGAATTTTGAAGCAAAAAGCTAAATTTGCAACTAAAAGAGATACACTTTTAACCAACAATAGAAGAAATAAAATTTCATTACAAAAAATGAAAAAGAAAAACTAATTTTCAATGAAATAGTCAAATTTTTAACCAACGAGATGAATTTTCAAGCCAAAAGGCGAATTTTCTGTCAAACAGTTGAATTTTCAATTCGAAAATATGAATTTTTAACAAGAAAGATATTTTTCAATCGAACAGTTGCCTTTTTAACCAAAAAATAGGAATTTTTAAACCAAAATACTTAAGTTTTTCACCCAAAACAGAAAAAAATTTTAAACGAAAAAAAATCAATTTTCAACCAAAAGAGATGAATTTTTAAACAAAAAAGACGAATTGTTATAAAGAAATAGTTAAGTTTCCAACCAAGAAAGATTTCAGTTGAATGTTTTACAAAAAGTTAATTTCCTACCATATATTTGAATTTTCAATCCAAAAAGAGAAAATTTCAATAAAGCAGGTGGATTTTTGACGGGGGGTGGGGGAGTGGGGGGG
>CAKNXH010051780.1:0-14435 GCA_932178445.1 Andricus quercusramuli | reverse complement strand
ACTTACGCTCTTCACCACGGGAAGGTTGGAGAATTTTAAAGAGCATATTTTTTTTCTATTTTTATATGTTTTGTAATTTTTTTGGGGTTTTTTTAAAGGATTTTTATGATTCAGTCAATAGAGGGAAGGGGACTTTGGAAAGGGGGTTGGATGTGACCAAAATTATTTACCCCTCAGTCATTAACATGTCAATTAAAGGAAGGGCACTTTGGAAAGGGGGTCGGATTAACCCAAAGTTTTTTTCCCCTAGTTATTAACCCATCAGTAGAGGGTAGGGGACTTTGGAAAGGGGGTCGGATGTGACCAAAATTATTTACCCCTCAATCATTAACATGTCAATTAAAGGAAGGGCACTTTGGAAAGGGGGTCGGATGAGCCTAAAGTTATTTCCTCTTCAGTTATTAACCCGTCAATAGAGGGAAGGGGACTTTGGAAAGGGGGTCGGATGAGCCCAAAGCTATTTCCCCCTCAATTATTATCCCGTCAATAGCGGGATAATGTTATGCTCTTTAAAATTCTCCAACCTTCCCGTGGTGAAGAGCGTAAGTAGGTATCAAACCGAAACCAATGGAGATACGATGGAAATCATTGTATCATTGATTTTCTCGGAAACTATCACTCTGCCTTCCCGTCTCCACGACAGGCTGGAAAGGGGGTTGCGTGAGACATTAGTTATTTTTTGTGCCCTGTCACAGGGGTGCCTTCCCGCCTCCACGACAGGCTGGAAAGGGGGTTGTGTGAGACCTTAGTTATTTTTTATAACCTGCCACAGGGGTGCCTTCCCGCCCCCACGACAGGCTGGAAAGGGGGTTGTGTGAGACCTTAGCTATTTTTTATGCCCTGTGACAGGGGTCCCTTCTTGCCCCCATGACAGGCTGGAAAGGGGGTTGTGTGACACCAATGGAGACACGATTGTAATCCTTATATCGTTCATTTCCTCGAAAACTATCACTCGCAGAAAAAAATATTTCCAACAAAAGATGTGTATTTCAATGATGTCTACAACTTTTGTTTGAAACATTTTTTTTTATTTTGCATATTAGCTCAGATCATCGCAAAAAACCATGATTTTTATGGTTTTTCCATGGTTTCACCATGAAAATCAAATTTCCGCACATTTTCACTATCATTTTCGTAATCAGCGCGTCAAAATACATAAGTATACGGAGCCTCAAAAGAATCAGCGTTTTACGCTATTCGGAACTCCACCCCCGAAACCAATGGAGATACGATGGAAATCTTTGTATCATTGATTTTCTCGGAAACTATCACTCGCAGAAAAAAATGTTTGTAATAAAAAATGTGCATTTCAATGAGATGTACAGCTTTTGTTTGAGATATTTTTTCAAATTTTGCATATTAGTTAAGCTTAACGCAAAAAACCATGATTTTGATGGTTTTTTCGCGATTTCACCATGAAAATCGCCGAGTCGCCAATTTTCACTATCATTTTCGTAATCAGCGCATCAAAATACATGAATATACATAGTATGAAAGAAATCGTCGGTTTACGGCTTTCGGAAGTCCACCCATTTATACAAAAGCATTGTCAGTTTTTGTTTAAAAAATTTTTCAAGCTATTTAATTATTTATTAGGAAAAGGAATTTGCTTAAACCTCATCACTTACACCTCCGAAAAATGACATATTACTTATATGGGGTCAAATTGACCCCAGCTGACTTTGAAAGGTTGTCATACTGATTGTATGCAATTTTTCAAGTTGACAAAATTTACAGACGCTATTTAATGTATAGAAATGAGATTCTAATTGTCTTTTTAAAATAAAAACTATTTTGAAGTCTATAAAACAATTGAGCCGCTGGATAGTGTAAGGGCATATCAAATTCACATGGCTGTTCCGGTTGACCCCTGTTGTCTTTAAAATCAATTTCGAAAATTAAATTTTTGATACAAATGACTTTGTGGGAAGTCTATAGGCCATGTGTTCCAAAAATTTAATTTTCAAAATCGATTTTAAAGACAACAGGGGTCAACTTCCACAATTATTAATATTTTTAGCTAAAATTTGGTTTGGGTACTAAAATTTGGTTTGGTTTGATTTTGGGGTCGATCTGACCCCAAGTAAGTGATGAGGGTTAAGACTTAATTTCTGTTAGCCTAAATCCGCCACTGACCACATGGTACCTGCCATCTTAGCGTCCTTTGGCTATTGTTTTGCGCTGGGCTCAACCTCGAAGCTGGACGGAACGCTGTGGCTCTCAACCGGAGTCTACTGCATTACGTTTCAGTGATACATTTAAATTGAATCTTTAATGAACTCTGTTCCGCACCACTATAGAGGTCGAGCCGAAGGCTCGTTTTTTTTAACGTGGTGATCCCCAGTAGGCCTAGTCCACTTGTCAATGAAGCATGCATATTTTTCTTTATCATAAAAAAAATTGATAACCATTTCCCACTAAAAATGCAAAATTCGCTTGACATGCATTTAACGATTTAATTTGAATGAATCACTGAAACGTAATACAGTAGCCTCCGATTGAGTCACATCGTCCCGTCCAGGTTCGATCTCTTGAGAACAGAAAGAAATCTTCCAATTAATCGAAAACTTCTCTGTGTGCGAATTGTGTTTAAAAAATTGCTATTTTGAGAGAAAATCATCTAAAATTTTCATTTGTTAATAAAAAAAATCAGTCAGGCCAACCAGTGTCATAATCTTTCTAAAAACAGTTAAAAAATCTATACTGCTCAACAATAAAATTGTTATTCTTCATAAATACTCTGGCTTCATTGTTCATAACAATTGTTGTAAATAAACCCCCCAATTAACAGAATTGATTGAAAATTATAATTTATTGATCTTAGATAAAAGGTGAAACTTTTTACTCTCGTGACATTTTCTCTTACGATGAGCCATTATTTACAAACAGCCTTAGAAACAATCTATTATTCATAAATATTCGCTCCCTACAACACACAATTTTCAAGTTATTCGAGATAAAGTTTCTTCATAACTTTAATTTTACTGTAAACGGTATAATTATTTCTGTTAGAATCTTTAATAACTACTCCTCATTGTTTATAAACATTGTTTTTTTTTAATTCTCAATTTAAAAAATTTATTTGTTTTTTAATTTTTATATTAATCTCTGGCACAAAATAAAAGTTTCCGCTTTTATGACATTTTCTGGTAGGACAAGCCAAGACTTATTCACGGCCTTATTAACCATGTATTTTTTTATAAATCTGACCCACCTACAAGTCATAATTTTCAAGTTATTGGTGATAATCTTTTTTATAACATTAATTTTACTGATAACAGTATAATTAAGTCTGTTAGCATTACGAATATCTGCTTCGTATTGCTTATAACTATTGCTATTAACAAAACCCTCAATTCTCTTCGAAGATCAATAGAAGAAATTTGAAAATATCAATTCTAGAAATTGTTTAAAGAACTGGTTCAAACCTAAATGGACCAGAATTTCGGAAAAATAACCAAGATATTCGTAATCAGGGGACTCTTTCAACATTTTAAACGAAAGATATCTTGGGGACCTCTTAGTGTATGCAGAAGTGTTGTTGGCTCGATTACTTCTCGTGAGCCTATTACAGTTTTTTGTGAATAAGGGTGCGCCAGCATAGCCTCCGCGCCAACTCACTCTTTTCATCCCTATACGAGTGCCCCAGACTCCAGTATGCGGACTTATATGGCTGTATACAAAACAAAAAAATAAATCGAAAATTCATTTTCCAAAATTCAGTTGAAGTTTTAGTTTTCCAGTTATAAAATATTGCAGCTGAACCAGTATTGACAGCGGTATGAACAGTCGTGCGTGTGAGAGCGGGAGTTCAATACAGTGCAGTTGACCGCTGTTCACCTGTCGCGAACCCCACGTCGACACTTGCTTCAATAAAACTGCGTTACACCCCGGCTCACGTACGTACGTCTGTGTGTACGTCCAAAAAATTCAATGTAAGAAATTTACGAGTAAACATTCATCCATCCTTTTTGCACTCATATAGTCATATAATAATAGTGCATTTCGTAACTAGTGCGGACTGACGGTCTTTTTGAAACGAGCGCAATGTTTATGTAACTCGTCTCCGGTTCGGGCGCCTACGGCGCCCTTACCTACGACTCGTTACAAAAACATTGCGCTCGTTTCAAAAAGGAAATCCGTCAGTCCGCAGGAGTCACGAACGATACTTTTCAGAACAAAATCATAAATGGCGTGATTTCATTGTCTCCATGGAAAAATGCAAAATCACGTTTTTAGTCGGCGAAGATACGCATGAGCTCTGCTGCATTTTTGTTCTAGCGAGCGTGAATGAGACAACAAAGTATAATGTGCGAGGCGATAAGAACACGCTATACTCTTCGTTAGAAACATCGACTCACTAATCCGCCACGAATTCTCTTTCTATCTTTGTCTACGACGTTCTCTCTCTAGCCAAATCTAGCGTTACGAAAATACTCGGGCATGCACAAACAAAGCTCTTTTCTGAACTCTACGTCACGTCTATGGAGGCATGAAAACACGCCATTTTCATGATTGCGTTCTGAAAAATATATTATTACTGCACCTCTAATACGTTTGGTAATTTAGAAAGGTATCTGTCTTGTGTGAGGTTTGGCTTTTTTATCTCTATATGCACACACGTACCAAAAAGATTTACAGGATAAACGATCTTCATTCGATCCTCATTTCCAACCGCAAGTTTTCTCATATGTGTTAAAGTTACTCTATCATATTCCACTGCTTCCGTTAGAAGTGATTTTAAAAACAGTAGACACTGATTATTTACGACGATTATTTTACTCACTCGCCCGAAGGACCCGTCATTCAATTCTACTAAGCTATTGTCCCTTGCAGTTGATCTTTTGTATGATGACGATGCATATTTGATTCCCTTAACTATGATTCTTTCATATTTTTCAACGTATTCTTCTTGAATCCCGATACCTTGCAGTATGATCCTCTCTTCATTGCTGAGTTTCGTCAGTTTGCCGCGTCCTAAAACAGCACACTCATCGCCAAATTGTTGACCCTCGCCAAGTGAATGACTTGATGATATTTTCTTTGCCAATGTCATGAGCCTATCTGACACATTAATTTCTCTTGATAGAAGAGAAAGAGACTCTTTTTTGGCAATTTGTTCAGAAATCTGAATCGCAACTCCGTGACTGGAATGTGTGGACTGTTTTAGAACAAGCATGAAGGACTCGTATGGAAAAGTTGAAAATGTGCATAATGGACCGCACATTCTCACAGCTGTAACCAAATGTGAAATTGCGTGTACATTATGTGTCATATTATGTTCTCCATATAGAACTTCAAATTCGGCAACAAAACGATCCAGAACACTTTCACATTTCTCTAAATCATGGTGTGATATTTTGAAAGTAATCAAAAGAGAGATTCCTTCCACGAGTAATGCGAAATGTTTTAAATATAAATCTGGAAGAACTCATGTTAAACAAGGTATGCCGAAATGCAGAAGAAAGGATTTACCTTGTGAAGCTTTCCACTCGAGTATTTTCGTCCCCTACTACAGTTCGTCCTGGATTATAACACCACGGACACCCAAACTTGCCATTACATTGAATGCTATTCATAAGTTTTGGCCTAGCTACGGAATCCACGCAACAGCAAAAAGGAATCACTTTGCTCACTGTGGTTCGCCCTTCTGCATCAGTCCACGATACCCCTTCGTTGGCTAATTCTTGCATATCAACACAAAACGGTTTGACGAATGTTTCAATGTCTGGACTTTTTGGCCCGAACCAGACACCCGCTAAAATTAACTTTTTATTCCTCAATTTAAATGGTAATTCGTTTATTGACAATTGAATTGGCCAGCATGATGTATCCGATGATGTAAAGAATGAAGCACCAGCTAAGTTAAAGTTTAAGGTCAAATTGTTCAAGCTGTGTAATATATTTCCCGGTCTTTTCAAATTTTTGTATATAATACCATCGTAAACATCTCGAATGAATTCATCCCACTCATGCTGTGTCCTGTTTCGTTCATTTTGTCGAAGTTGGTTATAAATTACAGGATCTTCTAAAAAAGCTTTAATTTGTTTTTTTAAATCAAATGTTGCAAAAAAGTTTCTATTACTGAGATTGTTTGGGACTGATGTGTTACAATTCGCACACAGAATTTGAAGTCTTCTTTTTTGGCGTCTTTCTATTTGAAGGAGATATTTACCACAGGTTGGGCAGTATAAATGATATTCAATGGTACTAAAAATATGAAGAAATTGTTTGTTCCATAAGTGCATGGTCTTCGGTAATGCATTAGGGCCAATTATTATATTTAAAATATCCAGAAAGTCTTGGAAACCAACTTTGTTTAAATGGTGACGAGCCGCGAATGTTTCTATCAGAAACATTGTTTCTCCTACTGTAGTAGTTGATCCTTCGAATAAGGGTGTGAGCATAAAATCCAAATCAAATGGCCCTTGTTCAGGTCTCTCTTCGCCTTCTGCATCTCCTTCTCGTTCCCTCTCTCTCACTGGAGGTACAGGCTGCTCATCATTCTCATTGTCGACAGCAGCGGCATAACTGCTATCACTATCAGCACTGCTCCCTTCAGTACTATAATTACTAATTTCATCAGCAGAAGAATTTCTTTCAGATACAGGTGCATTGATATTATCCCCAACTAAAACATCCTGTTCATTGTGATCTATTCCAATGTATGCACCATTAGGACTTCCATCGTCTGAATCTTGCCCCGTGGTAGCCACTCCAGAGGTTGGTGTATCAGTGTACCTTTCTTTTTCATCTTGTTGAATCCTAATTGCATTTACACAATCGTGTAAATTTTGATCTAGCGTATCAGCTTCATTTTCACTTCTATCACTATAACTCATTGGAGTTTCACTATTTCTTCAGTTTCCGTTTTCCTGAGGCTGATCACTATTTCGCCCATTACAAGCCTCGTCAATGCGACGTCTAATATTATGGCTTTGGTCAATTTCTTCATCACTGCTCAGGATTCTTGCTTCTGAAATGAAATACATGTTTTCAGGAGCATTATTTAGTTATTAAATAACACCAAACCTACGGTTATAAGCAAATATGAAATGTTCAAATAATTTACTTGTATTGGAGTGTAATATGAATCCAGTTATTCGTTAATCAATTCAAGAGTCGATCTAGTTGTTAGGAAGATTTTAAAATTGCATGAATAACTTATACCTGCTAAAGTTTCAAAAATTGAATATAATAATTCTGACAAACCGTAGAAGGTGAAAAAAAAATGTTTTCAAAATGTATGATTGAAACGAGTAAACGCATAATTAACTTCGAAATAAAAGCTGGAAAATGCTTGACGATCTAGAAATGTTGTCCCTTGAAAGTAACGTGTTAATGTTACCGTTACCTTCTACATACACTGGAACTTTGAGGTTTCGCCATGCGGGGAGCACGGGATGCGGTGCTCAGTCAAGCGTGACAAAGAATAGGAAAGCCGCACTCCCACCGCGTTAATTGTATCATGTTGCGTCATACCTTTAAATCCAACAGAAAACTTCCATGTGGCTCTCCCTGTTCACGTGATGACGGTCTGGATTCCTGTCCAAGGCTATTACCGAAACCGTGCACAAATTTAAGTTCCAGTGCATTTGTTATGCTTCAGTCTTCACCGTTAACAATAGAGGTTTCTTTTGAAAAATGTCTCACAAATTTCCTTGCCGCTATTTTTCATTTATTACATTTTTAACACATCATTCCAAATTACCAAAAGCTTTGGAATTTTCACATTCTCATCATTTATGACTGAAAAAAGCATTAGAATCGTCCGACATTTCATAACTGAGTTTCTCAACGGAGTTTTGCCCATGGCGTCTGTCTGTCTATATGTTTGTCTGTGTGTCCATAAACACGATAACTCTAAGAAAAATGTACGGATCACATCGAGCTTTGACACACTTGGTTGAACCCCAACAGAAAGAACCGGTTCGTTAACCAGCATTCCTTGACTAACGTTTATTGGTTTGTCCATCGAAAGTGCTACGCAAAAAATCAAATAATCAAATGTTACGCCAAACGACAACAGATACGTAACAGTTTAGGATCAGAATTAAACCTTTTTGCAATATCCACCATTTCCCCCTTATCCGCTTTTTGATAGAACTTGTCTTTTTGGTTTTATGCATCGAAAATAATTCGATATAATTCATAGAAAATTATTATTTGAAGCCAAATGATGACAGATAACGTACAAAAGTTGAATAGAAGAGTCGCAAATTTTCAAAAGAATTCTTCTAACATTTCTTGATACGACTTGTCATTCAGGCCTTATTTGTCGAAGATATTATGGAAAAAATATAAAATTCAAACTTGGAGCCAAGAGGTATGAGAAAAGTTCTGAAGAAAATTACAGCTTTTGAAAAGTTATATATACAATTCCCTTCAACTATTTTGTAATTGGACTTGTCATTTTGGTTTCCTTTATCAATTTTTTTTGACAGCACTCTCGACAGCACTTGTCATCTGGTTATATTTATGGAAAATACTACGAAAAATCGAAAATTATAATTTTGAGCCAGACCACATGAGATAGCTCAGTGGGCACAAAATTTAGCGATGTCTTTACGATATCGTAGAGACGTCGTACGATCTGACGATGAATTTTTGACATAGTAAAGACATCTTAACGACATGGGCATAGGATGGCTTGAAGTCGTCGTAAAGATCTCGAAACAATGTCATAAAGACGTCGTCAAGTTTTGTGCCCGCTGGGAGGGAGAAGTTCTAGGAGGAATTCAAGCTTTTGAAAAGTCCTTCAAATATTGATTTAACCATTTTTTTTAGGACTCGTAGGAATTTTTGTTTTATCCATGAAAAATGCTATGGGGAAAAATTCCAATTTTCAGCATAACACCACGAAATAGGCAAGAATGTTCATTCAGAATATGAACATAGTGAAGATAGTGAGGTTCAAATATATATAAGCGCGAAGCGCGAGATCCGTCAGGCACGCGTCTTTTGCACGCTCAAACTTGCTGGAAAAGTATACAGAATTTCACATTGATTGATAAACTTACTTTTATTCATTACAAAATCTAAACTACAACGTTTGAGACCGTTCACAAAATGTGTGATGCATTTTTCAGCAACATTAGGCTCTCTGTGTGATGCTTTTTACACTATTCCTAACATGGAGAATAATACTTTAACAGAACCCTTTAAGTTGACAAACGAGTAAAAACGAGTCTCCGGAGCATTTCTTAAGCTGGAACTCCGAAAAACGGTTTAAACACGCATCTGAAAGTTGAGGAGTATAATAATAAGCGCATGTTTCATACTTTTTCTTCGAAAATGAAACACATGCTTGTGAAATTTTGAATTTCTTTTTCCTAAGAAAAAACCAACAAAATCTAAAAAAAAAAAAATTAATCCAATATTCCAATCGAATCAAATCTTGCAGTCCCTCTTCGAGGTGAAATGTTAAATCCGAAATATCTTCATTCTTTTGTCCTAGACTTGTCAAAATTTTCGATGCTGATTTACGTACGTACGATATACATCGCTTTGATGTTTATTTCGTGCCTCTGTATGTATGTTTGAATAATAATAATAATAATAATAATAATAATAATTCTCATCAGTCACTTGACCAATGGTTCGTTAAAAAGTTAAAAAGTTCATTTTTAACCGTGAAAGATGAATTTCACCATGGAAGACAAATTCAACAAACAAGATGAATTTTCGAACCAAAAAGACGACCAGGCTTCTTTACGCTTTGTCATCGGAAAAAAATGGCAAAGCTGATGGTACGTAGACAAACATTGGCCGAAAATGGGTTAAGCAAACAAAAAAAAAGCCAAAAAGCCATTTCCCTTTCGGGGTAGGCGTATTTTCTCGGTTGGAAAATAGTAGTGTATAGATGGGCATATAGGTATATGTGATTATAGCCATATAAGGTAGATAGGTGTAGGTATAGATATTTTCGATTGATCTAGAATTCTTGTGTCATTCATTTGAATGACACTTTCGTTCCGCAACACTGCTCCATATAGTACAGTCGTTACAAATATAGAATTATGTGTGGCGATTTCAGCTTTTTTTTTTTAAATAGTAATATTGAATTCAATATGAAACGCTTTACATTTCTATAGGCTTGCAAGACAAAATATAGTTAAATTTTCAAGCCAAAACACGAACTTTTTCGCATGAAATTCAATTTTCAACCAAAAAGTTTATTTTTAGCCAATAAAGAGCAATCTCCAACTATGAAAGATGACTTATCTACCGTGAATGATGAATTTTTAATCCAAAAGGACGATTTTGTAAGAAAACTTTTAAGTTTTCGACAAAACGGATGACTTTAACAAGGTATTTACATTTTTAACAAAATAGTCGAATTTTTAGACTGTTCAAATTTTTAAAGAAAAAAGATTTAAGGTCGCCAGAAACAGTTGCATCTTTAACCAAATAGTTAGATTTAGAAGGCAAAAAGTCGAATTTTTTAGGGTACATTTGAATTTTCAACCCTAAATTTGAATTTTACACAAAAAAAAATTAATTCTCAACTAAGAATAATTACTTTTCTATTACCATGACGAGGTGAAATCCGAACAAAAAATATATTAGTAGACTTTTGAGCCAAGAATAAAGTAACTGTTAACAAAAAATAGTTCGGTTTTTTTAATAAGTTCTGTTATAATTTAATTCACATTTAAGCCAAATATGTAAATTTGGTTCAAATTTATCATCATCCGTTTGGAAATGCAAATGGAGGGCTGGTCGGGTACCCGACCAGTTGGCTCCACTCCAAGCCGGGGGCTAGTCGGGACGACTGACCAGTACCCGACCAGTTGCGTCACGGTGAATTAGTCAGGGGCTGGCCTGTTGACCCGACTTATCCCAGTCGGGGTCTAGTCGGGTATACTACCCAGGTGACAATACATCACTGGCACAGTATCACTATTGCTATACTCTAAAGATATAGCAAAATAGTTGATTGCGAGTATTTTGTCTATAAATGTTAATTGCTCTGCTTAGAATGAATACATATATTACATTTTTTAACATTATATTATATAAGCTACAGCTCAAAAAAGTTATAACCGAAATTTTTAAACTCTTTTTTCTCTTTAATTTTTTATTATTATACGACATTTTTGATGAGAATTTAAATTTTGTATCCACGGAACTTGAAAATTTTATCGCGTATTGCGACAATTTTTTGAATAGACAAATTTTTTAAAACTTTCCAATAACGCTTTGCTATTTAGGTGTTTAAGACTATTTTACGACGCTTAAGAATTAAATCAAATGTAATTTTTTCTGGACATTTACAATTTTTCTTAAATATGGAACCTACATTTTTTCCTTAAAAAAAAAACAGAAAAAAATTGTTTTCGCGAAATTTGTATCTATAGTTTTTCAAAATTTTAGAACACATGAACAGTCTTAAAAAGTCTCGTTGAATTGATATTAAAAATGTTATATTAAACAAGAATAGCCCGACCAGAGCCCGACTAGAACCCGCCTAGGAATTTTGACATAAAAATAGCCCAGACAGAGGATTCAGATTTTTTGAAATAGCTCGACTAGTCCCAGACTAGTTCCCGACTTTTGACAGGGCCAAGTGGTGCTATTTCTACACGGGCAGGAAACGTTCTAAGCGTTATCTAAATTTTTGAAGTTACTTCTAGTACCACACTCCCCCTATTATCAATCGTACTTCTTATTTACGAACCCCTCCCTCAAATTGGTAACGTAATTCTTCTCTCTGTTTTGTTTCGATACGAAAAAATGCAAATTTGTCTACTTGAAAATTAACCGCAACAAAAATTCACTTCTATTTTTTCTGTGCTCTGATTCTGTTTTCCGGCGATTTTTGGCCTGTCCTCCACGCATGTGGCCAACCCTATTAACACCGAATGTTGCCTCAATATTGCATCATATAACATTCGGCCGATAGATTTGAAGCTCGTAGTACGCAAATCGATCGGTAGGTGTCGCTGCTCGACAAGGTCTAATGGAGTGGTGCAGTGGAAATCTGCATTACCGACTACTTTACAGAGGATACGGCCGCGTGCTTCCTTACCGACTGAGTAAAGTGCAGGGAGCGTTGGGTGCTTGTTATCATCGGAAAGCAGTTCTCCCAAAATCAATAGATGGCGCTAACTACCGTCTTTGCGAATGACAGTCCTATGCATGATCCAACCCACTCATGGTCTAGCCAAAGAACGTCCCATTTTCGTCCAAATCGCGCATACCAGCTCCGCGGCCATGTTGTTTCCATTCATCTCAGCCTCTAGCTGTACATTTATTCAATATGGCAGCGTAGCTGGTAGCCTTGCTGATTGACTGCAATTTTTTTTACTTGCGCGTGGCTAGACCTGGTGTGAATTGGATCATGGTCCTATGCATCGACATATAGAAATGGACCGATAAGGCTGTGGGGAGCACGGAAATGGGCTTTCGAGGGAGAAAACATTTGATAGGTAGTCCTGTCTCTTTCTAGATAAAGCTAATTGATCGAGAGCATTTTGGATGGGTGAAGCTTGATGAGGCACATAACCGTGCAGTCCTGGAATAGAAAAAGGCAGATCTGCCTCTCAAATGTTTTCTCTCTCACTCTCTCTCTCTCTAAAGCCAAAGATATATAATATCTTTGCTAAAGCCCATTTCCGTTCTCCCCACAGCCTTATCGGTCCATTTCTATATGTCGATGATCGTCCCTAATTTTATGATTTTCTTAGCTTACGGTCGGTGAACTTATCTGAATCATTGCGCTACTGAATTACTTTTTTTATTTTGACATTTTTTAAAAATAATATTGACCATTTTACAGTTTTGTAATTATTGTGAATTATATACTTTGTTATTATTCTATAATTTTTCTCTTTTCTATGAATGAATAATAGTTAATTTTTCAATAATCCGATTTTTTAACAATTCAGTAATTAATAATAAATTAATAATAATAATAATTTTCAATAATGAACATTGTTCAAACGAGCCCCTATGAAAAAGAAGTATTGGCAAGTATTGGATCTAATACTTTTTTCGCGAATAAATACTGAAATTCCAATACTTTTTCGCGAAAATAGTACTGGACCCAATACTTACCAATACTTCTTTTTCATAAGAGAAACTTACTTAAATATAACAATTTTTATGTACTTTTTGTATTTTTGTGACTTCTATAATAATTTTCTTAAAATTATTCCTATAATCGCAAGACAATTATAGGAAATTTATTAAAGGCCTATGATGATTTTCCCACAATACTTCTTCGTGAGGTGAGATTTTTTGGAATACATGCTTTATCGCGTGAATATGTCATTAGAAAACATCTTTAAAGAAAGAGACAACAGTTTTTTATAAATTGTCAGTATTCCATATTTTAAACATAAAAACAATTAAAAAATAACTTTTTCTTCTTGTGCATTCAGATCGACAATTACAATATGCTTTTTAATTCATTCGCCATATCACTTTTTTTTGTTATGTTATATTTTATAATTAGAGAGCGGAGAACCTCGGTTAGGCTGCTGTCTAATGCGTTAGATTCTATTCTCAATATTATTTTTAATCACATTGAGCTATTAATCATCTATTTTAATTATCTGCCTTTTTTAAATCTTGTCTTCATTTATTTTTTCAATCATGTACCATTTTTCAAAATCAAGAAAATCATTATGAAAATAATTTTGAGATTAAGATTGAAACTTTTTTAAAACAATAATTAATTATTTCGAGTTCTAGGGGTTTGAAATTTAAAATATATGTATTACAAAAATTAGAATTGAAAACTTTCTAATTCAAGCAATTTTAAATTAGGTAACATTTTAAAAAAAGGACAATATTTCGGGTGAAGTGACAAGAAATTGAACTTGTATCTTTTTCTGAAATTGAATGATTTCAAAATGAAATTTTTGAAAATAGAAGAATTTCAAAACGTTCTAAATTGAATAAAAAGGGATTAAAATTATATTATTTCTAATTAAAGTCATTCGAAATTGACTAATTTAAAATTGAAACTTTTCGAATTTGGACAAATTCAAAGCGATTACCATTTTACATTTTGAAATTTAAAACTATATTCAAAGTTTTAAAGTCAAAGCTTCTGAAATTCTACAAATTTGTATTTTAGTATTGTTTGAATTTATTTTTAGAAAATCAAACAATAAATTCATCTTCATTTTCGACATTATTAATGGAAAAATGTTCAATTATAAACATTTATAATGGAATTATTATGAAAATGGTTGAAAATAATAAGAAAAATAATTTGAAACTTAAAAAAATTAGCGTTTACTATGAAAATGTATAACTCTAAATTTGTAACCATTCAAAATTTTAGAGAAATCATTCAAATTCAAGAATTTTAAATGAGACTAAAATCAAATTCAAAATCCCATTTAACGTCCAACGATCAATTCAATATATAGAATCCCTGAAAAAAAACAACAAGAATTCAACGATCAAATTTGAACAAACAC
>CAKNXH010051778.1:0-14287 GCA_932178445.1 Andricus quercusramuli | reverse complement strand
AATACGAACTGAATTAATATAACTCAATAAGAAAAACTATTTTCCGTTAAAAGTTCATTCTTTTTGGTTGCAAAGTTTATTATTATATTTTTGTCTGAGCATTCATCTTCTTTGAATGAAAATTTAAATATTTGGTCTAAATGTAACTATTTTGACAAAAATTCAATCATTCTTTTTGTTTCTTAAAAACATCTTTTTTGTATAAAAAATCATTTCTTTTGGTAGAAAATTCAGATTTTTAAGTTTAAAGTGTAACTGTTTGGTTGGAAATTAATCTATTTTTGTAGAGGATTCAACCATTTGGTTGGAAATTTATCTTTTTAGATTAATCAACAGTTTATGATTTGAAATAAAAATATATTTGGGTTGAAATATCAATTATTATATTTTTTTCTGAATTCTTCGTTTTTGTTTGAAAATTCGTTTTTTTTCGTGAAAAATTCTTTTTACTTAAAATTTAATTATTCTAGTTGAAGATTGATCATAAGTTGAACGTTCATTTCTTTGGTTGAAAATGTAACCATTTTGTTTAAAAGTCTTCTTTTTTTCAACATTGATTTTTTTACTGAAAATTCAACTATTCCAGTTGAAGATTCAACATAAAAGTTGAAGATTCAACATAAAAGTTGAAGATTTATAATGGAAGTTTAAAATTTTCTTCTTGGTAAAAAATTCATCTATTTGCTTCAATCTTCATCTATTTGGTTCAAGCTTCAACTATTTGTTTGAAAATTGAAATTTTCATTTAAAATTCATATTTTCACGTAAAAAATTTGACTGTTTTGTAGTTTACAGAACCAATAAAGTTTTATAATATTATGAAAGATTCCAGGGGATTTTATAAGATTTCCGAGGATTTCAATGATTTTAAGGGATTTTAAAAGCTTTCAAGGTATTTTAATAAATTTTTAGAATTTCAGGAAATATCATCAGATTGCACAGAATTTCACTGTATTTTATAATATTTCAATAGATTTTATAGAATTTATTAAAAAGGATTGAGAAATTTGAAATATTTTCATATAGTTTTTAATCATTTAAAGGGTTTTCAAAAAATCTTAATGATTTTAGGGTGTTTTTTAAAATTCCAATGATTTTTTGAAAGCTTTTAAGTTTAATACTATTTACTCTTAATATAATATTTTTTTGATCTATAAAATATGAGACTCTAAAAATATTAAAAGATATTGTAATTCAATTTCCCACATTCTTAAAGTTGTTGAATACAACTCATTTATAATCAAATTTCAGTTTTATTTTTTTCATTCTGAGTGATAACGTAATCAGCCATTTTTTGTCAATTCATAAAAATGTCCATCGCTTTAATATTTATTGTTTCATTCTTCTCTAAGAAAATATCCGTAAATGATTCATAACTAGGGTGGAATACGAATAAAACATTACTTTTCAAATATGACTCCCATAATTCTGTTTTATAGGGTAAAAAACCAATAAGTGAAAAAATTGGTTTTGCGAGTTTTTGGCGCTAATTATGATTTTTTTCGGTTTTTTTAAAATGAAAATTGTTTCTGATATGTAAAACACTGCCTTGTACTGTTGAATAGATGTTGACGTAAATTATTTAAACAATTCATTAAGGTTTTTAGGAGTTTTCTCTTACAATATTCTAAGAGAAAATTTCTATTTGCATATGCAGATATGAAGTCGCGGTTTTTTCCAAAATTTTCAACTTTTTGTCCACTTTTCAATTAAAGTGAGGTAATTGCGATTTTTCTGAGATTTTCAATTTTTTCACTTTTCATTTGGAGTGAGTTAATATTTAATATGATATAGCAAAAAAAATTGTTTTAACAAATTATTTTTTTATAGCTATCTTCTTCAATGTAATACTAGATAGTTGCGGTTTTTTTAATGATTTTTTAAACTTTTGTCTATTTTTCAATCAGTGAAGTAATAATTATAATAATAAAAATAGTAAGTAATAAGAAAAATTGTTTAAACAATTTATTATTGTTTATAACTATTTTCTTTTAGATATGCGCTAGAAAGTTGTGGTTTCTTCTGAAATGTTTAACTTTGCCTTGCCTTCTTAGTTATGATCAAATCATAAATAAATATTAGAGAGAAACGTATTTTAAATAATCTCTTTCTTTTTATATATTTTGCTGGAGGCGTGTTGATATTTTTGCTAAGAGCTTTTTTGTTTGAATTAATTTTTTTAAACATTGGGAAAAGAGCAAAAATAATTCACTTGAAAAAGTAAAATATTATTTAAAAAATGATTCTTGTTGAGGTTCACTTATTATTTGTTCATAACTAAAAAGTTCTGGGCGTTATTCATAAAACTTCGAAAAAAAATTGTTTGGACCACCCTATTCAACACTCAGGAGTTCTAATGAATGAAAAATTTGAAAATGAATTAAATCAGAGAAAGAAAAAGACTTACTCAAAAACTCTTTTTTTTTTAATTCAAACAGCAGGATATTGAATTAAACAAAAATTTATTGTAAAGAGTAACAACTTGGAGATATACACAAAACTTTTTGATTATTAAAATTTGAGGTATCGAAATTAGTTTAGAGCATTCTCATAATATTAAATAATATTAAACTCAAAATTCAATTTTTTCAGTCTCTTTGTAATAGCCAGAATCATTTTTGGTATGCCTCTGAGATAAATGAAGAGTCGATAGTGTCGTTTTTCCGAAGAAAGTATTCTTGTGAACCTAAAAAAATGCAATTGATTATCTTTCTGAAAATATATATCCAGTGGTAATTAAAATTTATTAAAAAATGAACTCACTTTCAAAATATTTGACGCATCGAAAGTTTCACGCATTCTATCATTGGTCGATTCATCATCATCCTTTTTCGAGAATCTTATATTCATTATTGTCATATGTAGCTTCACTCTATTGTACTGTCTTTGAATCAAGCCTAAATTAAACAAAATTTTGTAAATATTATTTTATAATCGGGGCGTTCATAAGGGGTCGTCCATAATAAATAATAAATAATTCTTAAAATTTCAAGTCGAAATATATTTTGAATTTAAAAAAAACAAGATTAATTTTCCAAACAAAAATACGAATTTCAAACACAAATATTAATTTTGGACCAAAAAAAAAGAACTTTTAATCAAATACATGGATTTTTAATAAGAAAAGATCAATTTTCAATAAAAAAATATTAACTTTTAACCAAAAATGAAATAGTTACATTGTTGATTCAATCAAGGAGGCAAATCTTTAAAAAATATAAATTTTAACATACTAGTTTAACTTTTAACCAAGTAGTTGAATTGTTAATTAAGAAAGATCAATTTTTAGCCAAATTGCTGCATTTTTCAATCAAATAGATGAATTTTCTAGCAAGAATATTAATTTTCTACCAAAAAAACACGAATTGTCAATAAAATGGTTGAATTTACAATCCAAAAATATGATTTTTTAAACAAAAAATTAAAATTTGCACCAAAAAGTGACATTTTTATGAAAAAAGTTTAATTCTTAACCAAATAGTTGAATTTAAATCAAACAAAAAGGATGAATATTCATCCAAAAAGATTAATTTTGAAGCAAAAAGACGATTTTTAATAAAATACATGAATTTTCAACTAGAGAAGATCAATTTTCAATAAAAATATTAACTTTTAACAAAAAAAACACGAATTTTCAATAAAATACATTAATTTTCAACAAAATGATTAAATTTTAAAGCCAAAAGGATAAATTATTTACAAAATGGTTGAATTTTCAACCCAAAAATATGATTTTTCAAGAAAAAAGTAAAATTTTCAACAAAAAGTGACATTTTTATAAAAATAGTTCAATTCTTAACCAAATAGTTGAATTTAAATCAAACAATTTTTTCAGGAAAAAGTTGATTTTCAACCGAATAAATTAATTTTCTACCAAATTGCTGAATCCTCAATCAAGCCAGATTAACTTCAACCCAAACATTTGCATTTTTCAACAAAAAGGATGAATATTCATCCACAAAGATTAATTTTTGACCAAAAAGACGATTTTAAATAAAATACATGAATTTTCAACTAGAAACGATCAATTTTTAATAAAAATATTAACTTTCAACCAAAAATGAAAAAGTTACATTGGTGGTTCAATCAAGGAGGTGAATCTTTAAAAATATGAATTTTTAACAAACTAGTTCAATTTTTAACCAAGTAGTTAAATTTCAGACTAAAGAAGATAAATTTTTAGCCAAATATTGAAATTTTTTAATCAAAAAGATGAATTTTCTAGCCAAAAATTAATGTTCTACAAAAAAACATGAATTTTCAATGAAATACATTAATTTTCAACAAAATGATTAAATTTTAAAACAAAAAAGACAACTTACAAACAAAATGGTTAATTTTTCAACTCAAGAATATGATTTTTTTAACAAAAAAGTTAATTTTTCACCAAAAAGTGACATTTTTATACAAAATAGTTAAATTTTCAACAAAATAGTTGAATTTTAATAAAAAATATAAATTTTTAACAGAAAAGTTATAATTTTTTACCAAATTGTTGAATCTTCAACTTAACCAGGTTAACTTAGACCCGAACATTTGCGTTTCTGACCAAAAAGGATGAATTTTCATCAAAAAAGATTAATTTTAGACCAAAAAAGACCAATTTTTAACAAAATATATGAATTTTCAACTAGAGAAGATCAATTTTCAATAAAAATGTAACTTTCAATCAGGACTGGAAAACTCACATTCAGAGTGAAAACATTAATTATCAAAGAAAAAAAAATTTCAACATAAAAGAACTGAAATGATGAATCTTAAAAAAATAATGAATTTTCAACAGAAGAGTTCATCCGAAAAGATGAATTTTCAACCCGGAAGATTAATTTTCTAGAAATGGAAAAGTTAAATTTTTAACCAAATAGTTACATTTTCAACCAAGAAGATCAATTTTCTAGCAAAAAAAACTAATATTCTACCAAAAACAAGAATTTTTAACAAAGCATATTCATTTTCAACAAAATCGTTGAATTTTAAAGCCAAGAAGACGAATTATCTCCCAAACAGTTGAAATTTCAACCTGAAAATATGTTTTTTAAAGAAAAAAATTAATTTTCTACAAAAAGTTAAATTTTTAACAACAAAAAACTAATTTTAAACCGAATAGTTTAATTTCCTACCAAACCGCTGAGTCCTCAAACAAACCACGTTAATTTGTACCCAAAAAAGTTGAATTTTTAATCCAAGAGGATGAATTTTCAACCAAGATGATAAAAAGACAACTTTTTACAAAATACATAAATTTTGAACTAGAAAAGATCAATTTTTAATAAAAAATCAATTTTCAACAAAAAGTGGAATAATTACATTGTTAGTTAAAACAATTATCAACCAAAAAAAAAACGAATCTCTTCAGGATTAAAAAATCATATTTTTGAATAAAAATGCAATTATTTGCTTGAATGGTAATCCTTTTTGTTAAAACATTTTTTTAAAGATTTATAATTTTAGTTGAAAATTGATCTCCTTGGTTGAGAATTTCAATATTTTGTTGAAAATTTGTTGTTTTTTTTGGTTGAGAATTAATTTTTCAAACTCAAAATGTATCTATTACATTTTTCGTAAAAAACTAATTTTTTAAAATGAAAATTGATCCTTTCTTCTTGAAAATTCAACTGTTTGGTTAAAAATTCATATTTTTTGGTAGGAAATTAATCTTCTTGGTATAAAGTTAAACTATTTGGTTGAGCATATTTTCGAATTCAAAATTCAACTGTTTTATAAATAATTCGTCTTTTTGACTTGAAAATTCAACAACTAGATTAAACAGTCATGCATTTTTTTGAAACTTAGTTTTTTTTTTTGTTAAAAATTAATTTTTTCATCGTCTTTTTTGGCTAAATTGAACTTCTTGAAAATTTGTTTTCTTTTTTATTGAGAATTAATTTTTTCAACTAAAAATGTAACTATTACATTTTGGGTTGAAAAATACTTTTTTGAACTGAAAATTAAACTTCTCTAGTTGAAAATTCAACTTTTTGGTTGAAAATTAATCTTTTTTAGTAGAAAATTAATCTTCTTGGTAAAAAATGAATCATTCTTGGTTAAAAATAAAACAATTTTCGGATTGAAAATTCAACTGTTTCGTAGATAATTAATGATTTTTGGTTGAATTGAATTTCTTGAGAATTCTTCTTTTTGAGTATTCTTTGTTCAAAATTCTCTATTTGCTTAAGGGTTTAACTATTCAATTATTTTATACAAATATTTTTTGGTAAAGAATTCAACTGTTTTGTTGAACATTCATCCTTATGCATTAAAAATTCATTTTTTACGGTGGAACAGTTTTCGTTATTAGTTGAAAATTCATATTTCATGGTTAAAAAATTAACTGCTTTGTTGAAAATGCACCTTTTTGATTGATAAATCAACTATTTTGATAAAAATTCGTTTCTTTTGATTGAAAGATCAACTGATTGGTTGTAAATGCAATGTTTACAAAATAATTTGTTGTTTCAAAAATTCAAATATGTGATTGCTTTATCATTCTTGATTAAAAATTATATTTTTTGTTGAAAATTTACCTTTCCAGGTTGATAATTCAACTGTCTTGTTAAAAAATCGTCTTTTTGACTTGAAAATTTAACTATTTGGTTGAAAATGCTACGGTTTTTGGTTGAATTTTAATCTATTTTGTTTCAAAACTCTAACATTTGGTTAAAAATCCACCTCTGTAGGTTGAAAATTTATCTATTGGGTTAAAAATTAAATTAGTCTGTTAAAAATTTAATTATTTTGTTGAAAATTTAACTATAACACTTTAGAGATCAAATATAGTGTGCATATGGTCACAAATTAAAAAAAAATAGTGTCAAAATAGTTTCATAAAATTTTTCAAGTATTAAAAATGAACTTAAATTTTTATTTAAAATGTTATTTTTTAGTATATAAATTATAAAAATTCCTATTCATTTATCACAGACTTATCTTTCTTTTTGGTGAAAGTTCATCTTTTTCGGATGAGAAGTTTACTATTAAATTTTTCGTTAAGAAATTTACCTTTTTAGGTTAAATTAAACTATTTTTTATTTTAAATTAATATATTTTCTTGTTGAAATATCAACTAATAAATTTTTCGTTGAAAATCCATCTTTTTAGGTCACATATTCAACTACTTGGTTGAAAATTGAACTAGTTTCTTGAGACTTTAATTTTTGGCTAAAGATTCATAACTTTATTTGAAAATTCGTTTTTTTTGGGTTTAAATTAATTTTTTAGATTGAAAGTTTAACTATTTTGTTGAAAATTTAATTCATTGTTTGCAAATTAAATTTTTTCTTGAAAATTCATATTCTCGGGTTGAAAATTCCACTGTTTTATAGAAAAATTGTCTTTTTTGCTTGAAAATTCCGCAATTTGATATAAAATTCAAATATTTGGTACAAACTTTAACTGTTTTTTGAAAAATTCGTATTAACGGTTCAAAAATTGAATAATTTTGTACAAAATTTAACTATTTGTTTGAAAATTTATGTATTTTTATGAAAATTCGTCATTTTTGGTAGAAACCCAATTTCTTGGTTCAAAATGCAACTTTTTAGTTGAAAATTAATCTGTTCTAGTTGAAATATCAACTATTACATTTTTTTTAAATTCATCTGTTTTTCTTAAACATTCAACTCCCTGGTTAAAAGTTGTACTATAAAACTTCATTGTTTGATTGAAGATTCATAATTTTTGTTGAAAATTCGTTCTTTTTGTTGTTGTAAATTAATTTTTTTAACTGAAAATTTATTTATTTTGTTTTAAATTCAACTAATTGATAAAAAATTAAATTTTTGGTTGAAAATTTATATTCTCGAGTTGAAAATTCAACTGTTTTATACAAAATTTGTGCTAAATATTAGTAAATTTAGTATTTATTAATATTTTGTTGGAAATTAATTCTCTTGGTTGAAAATTCAATTATTCAGTAGAAAATATATGTATTTTGTTGAAAAATCGTTTTTAAATCATATCCAACTGTTTTTGGTTTAAAATTAAAATATTTTCATGTTTGATTATCAACCATTACATTTTTTGATAGAAAATTCGTGCAATTTTTATTGAAAAGTAGGTT
Organism: Andricus quercusramuli; assembly: GCA_932178445.1. Lineage (NCBI taxonomy): Eukaryota > Metazoa > Arthropoda > Insecta > Hymenoptera > Cynipidae > Andricus > Andricus quercusramuli. The sequence continues at coordinate 6,228 of CAKNXH010051778.1, read as the reverse complement.
TTTTTTGTTAATGAAAATTCAACTCTTTCATTTCTGGTTGAAAATTGATCATTCCTAGTTTAAAAATTAAACTTTTTGATTGGAAAATTACGTAATTTGTTGATAATTCATCTTTTATGGTAGAAACTTAATCTTCTTAGTCGAAAAATCATATTTTTGGTATAAAATTGAACTGTTTGGTTTCAAATTCAACTATTTTGACCATTTTTAGCCAATTAGCGAAGAAATTCAAAAAAAGCAGACAATTATGAGAAAATAGTCTCTTTACTGTCATTTTTTTCGAAATAGAAGTTAAATCTCATGGCTCAAAAAAAGTTTCAAATAGTTTCAATAATTTATAATGGATATCAAAATGGGAATCAAAATTTGCAAAAATGGTTTATTTTTGAAAATTCTGTAAAAAGTGGTAGAGCAGTGAATATATTTACCCTCTTCAACAAAATAGTCCACAATTCTTTCAGATAAGTCCTGAAGGTATCCATCTTTATCCATAATTATTGCGTAAAGAACATTTACTTCAGCAGGATCGTCATTCATACACTCGATTCCTCTTACTTCGATATTTATAGGTCCATTCTCATTCAAAAAAGGCCTGTGAAATTTCAATTCCATATGAATAATTTATTTTCGATTTAAAATTAAAATCTAATTCCATGATAACAAGGTGTCTACCCTACCTAGAAAAACCTGGAAATGTCAGGGAATTCTTTTCAAAGTCAGGAAATTTTTTAAAGAGCGTGCCTCATTTAAAAAAAGTTAAATATAAAAATAAATAGCAATGATTCTTCATTTGTAAAATTAGCTTATTATATTACTGTTTTTAACAATTTTGTTGGAAATTCGTTTTTTTCTTGGTTTTAAATTAATTTTTTTAACTGAAAATTTGACTATTCGGTTTTTGGTTGAAAATTGATCGTATTTAGTTGAAAATTCAAGTGTCTGGTTGAAGAATCTTTGTTTTTCATAGAAAATTAATCTTCTTGGTTGAAAATTTATCTTTTTGCTTGAAAATTCAGCAGTTTGTTTGCAATTTTTTCTCTACTGACTGAAACATCTTTCTTAGTTGAAAATTCAACTTATGTCGAAAATTCGCCTTTTTTTTTATTAAATTTAACTGTATTTAATTGAAAATTGAAATCTTTTTTGGTTGAAATATCAACTATTTAATTTTTTGTCCAGAATTCATAAATTAAAAATTGAAATATTTTGTTTCCGGGGCTTCAATTCATCTCTTTGGTTAAACAATGAGCTATTTTATTTAGTATTCGTTTTTTCTTTCGCTGAAGATTTAAATTTTTTACTGATAATTTAACTACTCTAGTTAAAACTTTAACTATTTTTTTGAAAATCTGTTTCTTTTTTGGTTGAAAATTGGTGTTTTTAACTGAACATTTAGAAGGTAGAAATTAATCTTTTTGGTTGAAAATTCAATTATTCTAGTTAAAGATTCATCATTTTAGTTGAAAATTCAACTTATGTTGAAGAATCGTCTTTTTTGCTTAAATTCAACTGTTTTTAATTAAAAATTAAAATTTTTTTTTGGTTGAAATATCAACTACTTAATTTTTTGTTCAGAATTCATAGATTAAAATTAAAATATTTTGCTCAACGAGGCTTCAATTCATCTCTTTGGCTAAATAATGAGCTTTTTTATTTGATATTCGTTTTTTTCGCTGAAGATTTAAATTGTTTACTGATAATTTAACTATTCTAGTTGAAACTTCAACTATTTTTTTGAAAACCTGTTCTTTTTTGGTTGAAAATTCAATTATTCTAGTTAAAGATTCATCATTTTAATTGGAAATTCATTATTTTTGTTTAAAATTCAAATATTCCAGTTAAAGATTCTTCATTTTAGTTGAAAAGTCATCACTTTATTTTAAACTGTAACTTTCATTTTGAAAATTAGTTATTTTTTGGTTGAAAATTAATTTTTCTTAACTGTAAATTGAACTGTTCCATTTTTGGTTGACAATTTATCTTTTTCAGTATGAAATTTAATGATTTGGTCGAAAATTTGCCTTGCTTAGTTGAAAATTCATGTAATTTCTGGAAAAATCGTCTATTTTTGTGAAAAATTAATTTTCTTGTTCGAAAATTAATATTTTTGGTGGAAAAATTCCAGTAATCCAGTTAAATATAATAATTAATAATATACTAATAACTGAATATTTATATGAATATTAATAATTAAAAATAATAATAATTTCAATTGAAAATATTCATCATTTGTGTTGGAAATTCATCTTTTTGGTTGAAAATAAAACTGGTTGGTTTAAGGTTAAACCTTTTTTTAAATGTCATCAGATTGGTTGAAAACATTATTTTTTTTGTGGAAAATTAATTTTTAAACTGAAAATTAGGCTATGCCATTTTTAAAACTATTTTTTAGATCAAAATTCCACTTTTTGGTTAAAAATTGATATTTTCTAGTCGAAAATACACCTATGTATTTGGTGGCGAATGTATGTATTTTGTAGAAAAATCGTTTTTTTTTTTTTGTTAGAAAAGTAATTTCTTTGGTTGAAAATTCCACTATTCCAGTTAAAGATTCATAATTTTAGTTGAAAATTCATCTTTTTATTTAAATTCAATTTTTCCAGATGAAAATTGATTTATTTACTGAACAATTTAAATATTCCATTTTTTGTTGAAAATTGATACTTTTTAGATCAAAATTCAACATTTTGGTTGAAAATTTACCTTTTTTAGTGGAAAATTCAACTACTTGGTTGATAATACATGTACTTTGTTGAAATTTCTTGATTGTTAGAAAATTAATTTATTTGGTTGAAAATTCAAGAATTCCAGATGAAGATTCATCGTTTTAGTAGAAAATTCATTTTTTTTTCGTTTAAAATTCCACTATTCCAGATGAAGATTCATCATTTTAGTTAAAAGTTCATCAGTTTCGTTAAAAATTAATTTTTTTTACTGAAAATTTATCTGTTCCATTTTTTGTTGAAAATTAATTTTTTTTAGTGCAAAATTGAACTATTTGGTTGAAAATATCCCTTGCTTAGTTGAAAGTTCATGCTTTTTTGTTAACAAATCGTCTTTCCTGTATGAAAATTAATCTTCTCGGTGAAAAATTAATCTTTTTGTTTAAGAATTCATCATTTTTGTTGAAAATTCCACTTTTTCAGTTGAAGATTCATCATTTTAGTTAAAAGATCATCAGTTTCTGCGAAAATTAATTTTTTTTTTACCCGGAAATTTAATCATTCCATTTTTGGTTGAAAATTGATCTTTTTCAGATAAAAATTCAACTATTTGATGTGAAATTTTCCTTATTAAGTTTAATTTTCATATTTTTTGTTGAAAACTCGTATGTTTGGGTTGAAAATTAATCTTCTTATGAAAAATTAATATTTTTATTAAGGAATTAATCTTTTTGGTAGAAAATTCAACTATTCCAGTTAAAGATTGATCAATTTAGTTTAAAATTCAGATTTTTTGTTTAAAATTCAAATATTTCAGTTGAAGATTCTTCATTTTAGTTGAAAATTCAGCTTTTTTATTTAAAATTCGAATATTCCAGTTGAAGATTTTTCATTTTTGTTGAAAATTCATGAGTTTGGTTGAATCTTGAAAAATGTTATCTTCTTGTTTGAAAAATTCAAATTTTTAGTTGAAAATTCATGCACTCCAGTTAAATATTCATCATTTAAGATAAAAATTCATCTTTTTGCTTGAAAATATAATTAATTGGTTCAAAGTTATTCTCTTTCTTTAAAAGTTTATTTGGTTGAAAAATTTTTATTTGTAGAAAATTAATTTGTTTGACTGAAAACTTAACTATTTTATTTTTGGTTGGAAGCTTATTAAATTGAATAAAGTATCCACATTAATTTTACCTAAATATGTGCTGAATTTTAAGTATAAGAAGATAAAATAAAAATCTGTTTGAATTATTATCCAAATTCATGGATTTTAAAGAAAAATTCAAGAAATGTTTAATTATGTTTTAGTATTATTTAATTAATTAATTAATCGATGGTGCTAATATATTTAGGAATATATTTTGATATTATTTGTCAAAGCTTTCTAAATTAAAGAATAAACATATATTAATTGAATCCCTAGAGACTGGAAAGAAAAATTATTTATAATAAACTCGCGAAAGTCGATTGTTTTAAAAATGCGAAATATTTTAATGGCTCCACATTATAAAAAATTATACCTGGAACAAATTTGGGATACTTAAAATAACTTAAAATTTTCAGAGAAATTTTTTTTCAGAATTTGAGTAGACACTGTATAATTTTTAAAAACAAATTTCAAACTTACTTGATAATATCTTCTCTACAAGCGTGCAATTTTCTTGCAGCCAATGTTCGTTCTTCGTTATCCAATAATTTCAAAACATCGAGAGTAAGATGCAATTTTGTGTCTGTTTGAAAAATCGACTCATTTACACCCCTTGCTCCTTTCGCAGTTTTATTTAAAACGTCGGCTTTAAATTGATTGAAACCTCGAATTATATTCTCCTTATTCATTGGTATTGAAAGGAAGTGGGTGAAGGGCATTTTTTTCCTGGATGTTTCGACCAGTAAGTCAATTCTGTTTCTAGCTGATAGAATTTTCCTGCGATCAGCACCAATGATTACTAGAAAAAATGAAACTAATTAAAGGACCCAATAGGGTGGTTTTCTCACGAAAAAGGGGAAAATAGGGGAAAGATTAAGCATTCATTTTCATATATCGAAAACAATAAACAATCATTTTGTAAGTCATGTTATATTTTTAAATAATTTTGAATTATTTTTCAATAATTTTTGCCAATAAAGATTTATTTTGAAAAATTTGATGTACTTAGATCGTTGGAAATCCATCCAGAGTGATATAAAAAGTGAGAGACAAAATAAAATTAGTTAAATACAAACTTTTGATATGATCAACATCGTTCTCATAAATATTTCTTTTCAAGATTTGTCATTTCATCCTTACTATAATTAATACTTTCAATGTAAATGTAAAACTAAACTCTTCAGTAGAGCGAAGTAAAAATGCTGATAATTAATCAAATCTTTTGAGCTGAAGGATACAAATTTCTAGGTCGACATTCAAAACAAGTAAAGAAAAAAATTTGAAATCTGCTAATATCTTCTTTTATCTTTCTTAAATTTACAATTAAAATTTTTTTTAATGAAAAAAATGTTGCATCATTAAAAATGTTTTGAAAATATACAAAAACATGTTTTTTGGATTTATTCGAACCTGAAATTGCCTCATATTGAACCAAAGAAACACCTTCTTATTTTTTAGTCATGGGAAACATTTTTTTCTTGGTGTTTATAACATTCCAAACAAAAAAGATATGAAATCCCAAAAATCCTAACTTACGACAAAATTTTTTTCCCAAAAAGCAAAATAAAAAAATTTTTCTTTGATTCAAGCTAAATAAATTTTAGGCTCGACATATTCAACTTTTTTTTAAATGTGTGTATATGACTCAATAAAAAAAACAACATTTTTTTGCACATTTTCAAAAAAAAATGGTAGCTGAGCGAAAAATTTATTTTTATTTTTCGCTTTTTTTATTTTTCAATAAATAAGATAATTTATAACAAAATAGTTGAATTGTTGAATTAAGAACATCAGTTTTTAACCAAAAATTGAATAGTTATATTTTCGTTTCAAAAAATTAATTTTTAATTGGAAAAACTGCATTTTCTACCAAATGATAGAATTTTGAAGCCTGAAAGAAAATTTTTCTATAATTCAGTTGATTTTCAACCAATTTTCGAGAGAAAATTCAAATTTTCTACAAAACAGTTAAATCTTTAATCCAAAAACACGAATTTTCAACAAGAGTTGAGTTTTCCAACAAAAAAGATTTTTTAGTCAATTATGGACAAAAATTGCATTCCAAATGTCCAATTTTAAAGCAAGAAGATTAATTTTCTACAAAAAAAAAGGTCGAATTTTTAACAAATTACATAAATTTTTAACCAAACAGTTGAATTTTCAAAATAAAAAAGATCAACTTTGAACAAAAAATGGAATTGCTACATTTTCATTTCAAGAAACTAATTTTCAAATGAAAAAAACAATTTTCTACAACATGATTGCATTTTTGAGCCAAAAAAAGAACTTTCTACAATACAGTTAAATTCAAAAATATAAGCTTTCAATATCAAAATTCAACTTTTTGGTCGAAAATTTATCTTTTTTAGTTGAAAATTCAACTACTTGGTTGAGAATACATGTATTTTGTTGAAATTT